>JAWWML010034688.1:0-11171 GCA_035047165.1 Ormyrus rosae
CCATTGATGAAATCTGTTAAATTTAGTTTATTAAATATTTAAAAAGAAATAAAAAGATACGTCTTGGGACGTAACAGAGCAAAAAATCTTATGTAGTTTTATTTTTTTTAGAGCAGTCCCTGAGGTTTTAGAATCATAAAAAAATTGTAAAAAATGTGTATTTTTAGTTAGAATATTCTTGAATTTTTTCGGATTTTTCCAAACAAATTATTTTGCTAAAAAAAATTAGTGGGGGGCGGGAGGAGGAGGGGGAAAGATAAAAATACCGTGAGAGGTTATCATTATTTTGCATGCCTGAAGAACTGTAAAAAAAAATTGGATATCCAGGATGGGTATCTTTTTCACAATAATAATGGGGCATTCTTTAATTCAATATTTTCGTTTACTATAATTTCTCTAACACAGAAATTTTAATGAAAAAAATCTCCTTTATCTTTATTTGTTACAGTACAACGCCATTGATACATTTTGTCGTAAATCTAGTGAGTATTGTCCACCTGGAACGCCCGGTTTTCCAGGTAGCAATGGAATACCAGGCTCGAAGGGCGATCAAGGACTGCCAGGCATCCAGGGGACGCCTGGAATACCTGGACCGAGAGGACCACCTGGCCCCGAAGGGCCGAGAGGAGAGCCTGGTCTTGATGGAGTCGATGGTAATTAGTTGTAAATTGAAACTTTACGATTTTATAATAAGTTAGATCTACCAAAAATTTGAAAATGAAATTTTTTGTACATTTTGGTTCCATAAAGATATCGCTTTGATTGTGCGTTAATAATTGCTTTAATTAGTAATCGTTAGATTATTAAATTCAACAATTATGCATAATTCTTACCTACATTAATAAATCGCAGTATTTTGATATGAAGTCTACAATGCGATGTGTGTAATTAATATATATTCTCATGCGTAATGTTGGGAATGTACGATGTTTACGTAAACATTGATGTTTGACTTGACATAATTAGATGATTAAGTTAGGAATTTCTAGTATAAGTAATGAGAATAAAGGAGTTAAGTTTATCTTCATTTGATAGATTTAAACGAATATCACTATTAGTTGCATATCTTTTGTAATATTATTTTGATAATATTATTTAAATTTTATGTTATACTATATAAGGTATATTCGAGGGGAATCACAACAGAGAAGTAATGATGTTATAATTTAGCGAATCTTATTTACTTATACGCAAATTACAAATTTCCAATTACGCGAGGCTGCGGAAATAAAAAGTTAGTCGCTACTTATTTATATTTCAATCGTGTATATATTCGAATACGTATCGCAACCAATAAACCGGCTATGAAGGTCGATGATTTTTACTTATCTAGCTTCGGGCCAGGTGGAGAACGATGGGCTCAATCCCCTCGGGAATGGTTTCTCTTCAAATTTTACTCTCTTCAATACTTCGATGTGAAAATAAACCCTTGCGTGTAGTTCGCCTGGATTCTCTCTTATTTGGATCCTCCTTCCGCAGCTGAAGATCAAGATGACTTCAGTGTAGTCGTCGGTTGGAGTCCTTCCTTCGATGCTGCTTGCAGGTGCTGTTTGCACGGCTTGGTTGTAGCTAGATGAAGAGTAGTCGTCGATGGTCTCGAGAGGAAGAGCACGAGATCGATGATTTCGGCGCTATTTATCCTAGCGCACTTCTTCGTGTCTTGGTTAAATGTCTTGAGAGGGGAGAGGTCAATTACTCTGCCTAAACCTCGCGAATACTAGCGCCGATAAATATGAAAATATTAAATCGAGCCGTTCGCACGTTACACTGTTATAATTATAAATTTAAGCAAAAATAAAATTAAGCAAAAAGGTATATAGTTTGTGCATTACTAAACAAAAATGATATGGTAAAGTTTGACAATTGTGAAATCTCTGTGAAATTACAATATTTCAAATACCACAAAAAAATTTAGAAATATTTTAAAATCGTATAAATTTTGTTAAAACTATTATCCTAAATCTTTTCTTAAAAAAATAATTAGCTCTCAAGTGAAGGTAAACTATTCATGATTTGATTTCTCATCGCTGATTACGTGGTCACGTACGAGGTTGGAATTTAGATTAGGCGAAATCCCGACAATTGTCGGGAAAGTTAAATAATTCGCAGGTAAAGTCAGTCACTGAAAATATTAAATTTTCTAAATAATCGAATCGCGCGCTTTGCACCATTTTTAGCGAGCGTTCAAAACATAGGTAGTCTTAGGGGCTTCATTATGAACACCTTTGAAATTCAGGGCCGCGAACCATCTAAGAATAATAACAGATTAATCGATTAAAAGTATTTCATCCCCTACAGTATTTTGTTCATTTGACCGAATTCGCACCATCATTTTTTCACGAAAGAAGGCTTACTCAAGAGATCTCGCGAAAAGCGACCGTGTCGTACTGATTTTATTTCAGGACCGCACCCCCTATCCCAGTAAAATTGACAATTTACCAGGGGTACGGCCCTGAATGTCAAAGGGTGTCATTTTGAATCCCTTAAGATTAGCTTTGCACGACCTTTCTTGCTATACGCGACGGTAAGGGGTTTCAGAGGCCCACGTTCCGGGGCACATTTTATATGTACTACGGAATCCTCCTTTATCAAAAGCAATTAAATTATTGAATTAAATATATTTAAAGTTTTATGGAAGTATCAGTGCAATAATATTAATTATTTAATCCAGTATTATTAAGTAATAGTATAAATGTCGTTTAATGTTCAAATCCAATTGCAATTAGTATCTATAAATACAGGTTTATCAATTCGAGCAAATGCATGAGTTGCGCTTCTATTTACTGAATTTGGTCAATAAAATAACGGCCCTGCGACTACGAAGGCAGATATATCAACATAATATTAATTTCTCGGCGCTCCCGCTGCGGCGTGAGAATCTCGTCATCTCCATTTCTGAATGGCAATAAGCCGCGAGAGGACGAGGCGGTGGGGCGAGCAAAGAGAGAGAGAGAGAGAGAGAGAGAGAGAGAGGGGTAGGGGGTTAGTATTCCGATGTTATGCGTTCATTGTCTTGCCGTAGGTATTCCCGGGGAGCCGGGATTGGACGGACTTCCTGGACGCAGTGGTAACGACGGCATGCCTGGCAAAGATGGTAAGCCCGGATTCAATGGCACTCCAGGAGCACCTGGCCGTAACGGCACCGACGGTATGTATTTCAGCCCTTAATTGAATATTGTTGCCCGTCCCCCTTCCGTTACTTATAGGCATTTTCAAACGCGGGATAAGCCGCCTGCGGCGTTTCTATATTAAGTTTCAGAATTTTTTAAAAAACGTTCACATTCATCCTTAAACAAACGGGCTTGATTTTTTAATACTATGTGAATGAAATTTTAGATTAAGGAAGTTTAAATTGAGACCAATGTATAGTTTAAAATACCAGACTAGTAGTCTATTTCTTTTAAAAATCTGCTATCTTCGATCTGAGTTAAATGCAGAAAGTTTTTATCTTAGATTTATTTATTTTTTCTTTTCTCTGCTCGCAAGATTTTCACATTTAAATTCATTTACGTGTTCATTCTTCGGCAGAAAATTCATTTTCAACTAAACGACTAATTAAGTAAGCTGTTTTGAACCGACTTGTTCTAAGAAAATCTAAAATTCAATTAAGCGCTCTGACTCTGTCTTTCATTCTAACAAGATAAATTCATAATGAAATTTTAATTTTTCGAGAACAAAATAAAATGACCTTCTTCTTTTTTTTTTTTTTTTTTTGAAAAAAGTAGCTTTTTCAGATTTTAACGTCAGGGCAACTCACCTTTCGAAAAGAAAAATAGAATTTTAAGTGAAAAAGAACCGGACTGGATTGTATTCAATCTCGTACCGGGTCGCTGCATGTAAAAGAGAAAAATCCCCCCGGCGATTAGGTCTTTTGTGAGCTCGAGGCCTTTTCCCGCCGCAGCCCTCACTCAATTACAAGTTATCGCTCGAATCTGGCGGCCTCCCCGCCTTTATCCCGATGGTCCAACACTTCCGCGGTCAACAGCTATCGCGCGCCTCTTTTTCCGGGCCGCACATCCTACACCGACACGAGGATGAAGAAAGAGCAGCGCGCGGGTGAAAAATCGACGCGGTTCGAAGCAAATGAGGGAGGCCGTCGGTGCCCTCTTTTTCCTCGCCCGAAAGACTAATCTCGCCTGTCTTGGCGCTGTTTTTTTTTCTTTTTTTGGAAAAGGTTCCGACGTCCGATCTCTTCCTCCGCGCTCTCTTACTCTGCTTTTTTTTTTTTTTTTTTTTTTTATTCCAACGTCGCTCGTTCGTAAAAGCTGCTTTGATATCAGCTTGGAAAGCAGCGAAGACTTTTCAGGCCGAGGCGTTCATTAAAAGATGCTCGTTCGCGCGCGAGCGTGTGTTGGAAAGGGAGAGAGAGAGAGAGAGCGGGGGACAAGAAAGGGAAAAGGCCTCGGGCCTGTGTGTAAGCAAAGTCGTTGACGGAGGCTTTCAGCTGCGAGAAACTGTGCCGCCCCTCGTCGAGGTGTCACGTTTCGAAAAACGTAAGTCTGAGAAAGGGAGCGAATGATGCGAGAAAGACTCGGCGTTTAGCCCTTTGAAGGTGGCAGGCCTTTTCTCTGCATTCAATCTTGCGGGGAAAAAAGCTCGCCTGGCAAGTATTGAACGTCAGTCCGCCTCTTATATTGCGCGGGATAATGTTGCGCGGTCTCCGCGGTCAGGCTGCACAGAGGCGTCGGCGGAAAGTTTAACGATTGATGGTTTAACGAAGCAGGCGTTGCTTTACCTTTCTTTCGTTGCGCCTGTGTATGTTTGAAGCGGCTCGTTGTCCGCCACTGTGCTGTAAAAGACAGCAGTTTGCCCGCTGCATTTCGAAAGCGAAGCAAACTCATTCTGGAATTTATAACAACTCTGCTTTCTTTACAATCAGTCGTATAGAACAAAGGCACATTTTATTCGGGTTTGCGCTCTTTGATGCGTTTTAATGATTTTTTTTTGCTGAATATTTCGCTCTGGCCGTAAAATTTCAGTTACTCCGCGAGCTTGATTTGTTGGAAGCCGGTTAAAGAACTGGGACGATAATCCTTTTAGGATTTTACTTTTGACGGCGGGTGCCTTTGTGTACAGCTACTTGTGAAAAGTCGAAAAATGCGGGGCCCGAGCTATTCAGCGAATGAAGGGAGAATCGTCAACAGGATTGGCTAAATTCCTCGGCTCCGGCATTAGTCGAAATTGGACTATACATATAGGCTTCATCTCTATTTTTCTCTGTTGGTCTCTACAGGGTAACTGCAGTTGAAGAGCAATTCCCAATAAAATCGCGGACGGAAAATGTTTAATCCCTCGCCCTTTGTTATTCCTTTTTTATTTCCCTACGTCCACTAAGCTTTTTTCTCCATTTCCTCTTTTCTTCCGTAGGAACTCCTCTCCCTTTCGCCGTCTCTTTTCGCTCCATTTATGCATTTCCCGAGGGTCAGATTACGTAGACTATAAAATCGCAGCTATTTAACAGTTAAATTTCCGGGACAATATTTGAACAAATTTACTTTCTTTTTTAATTGAGAAAGTGCATTGGCGATAATGAAATGACTGCTAAATCGACTTTTAAACTGAGTATTAAAAAAATATATCGACCAAGTGCAATAAAAAGCTTATCTTATTACTGACTTTATTTAGTATGATTAATTTAGAAAAAAATTTTTATTATGTGAAATGAATCTAGATGGAAGGTACGCTCAAAATTTTTTTATTCTTATATTATTTAAGAATACTGATTTTTGAATAATATTTCTTGCAATTTAAAGTGTGTATTTTATAATAATTTTTATTTTCATAATTAATGTTTTTAATTAAATTAAAATATATACATGAATAATAATAATAATAATTATTATTATTAATATAAAATATGTATTTTTAAATACGAGAAATTTTCTTCAAAAATCTGTAATACAATTATTATTGCAATTTTTCTTATTATAATTTTTTATTTTATTGTTACCGACGATATCGAATTTTATAAAGTACATTCATCGTTTTATATCCGTGATGGAAATTCAGATGTCATGAAAAACATGTTTTTAAAATGTTCTCATTACAAAAAAGATATAAATGTGTGAAATATGTTATTCTATTCTCATTTTAAATATGATTTTAATATCCTGTTCCACTGACTTGCCCGTCAAAGTAAACACGCCTTTATATTTTATTATATTATACATATTTAGCGCTACGCACGCTGCTATTGTGAGATTTTAATTATTTTAATTAAAAAATAAAAATATGAAAAATTATTTTTATGTTAAATTACGTGCATGTGTATATAATATTTCATATTCATTAACTCTGCTTAGATAAAAGACAGAACGCATGTGCGCAAAATGTTTAAATTTTTCGAAATTATTAAGATGGCGCAATTTTCAAAGTATTTTTCAAATTTTCGAGATGACGCGATTATCTCAGTAAGCATTTTTTATATGTAGATATTTTCTATTCTAGTATCTATAAAATGTTCATGCGCTCCATGTGAAAAAATGTGTTTCGACATACAGAGACGGAGACGTCCGCAGGCTGACTTCTCCTTTAAATTAACCTCTTTTTTTGAACGGAATTGCCCTTCGGCGAATTTCATCTCGCCTTTCCTTCTCGATTTTATATCCAACGTCTCCGCACGCGTGTAGGTATGTCGATGAGCTCTCTTGTACACACGTTTTCTTTGCCTCTCGCCGTACGTGAGTTCGGACTGTTTGAGAGCGGGAAATGAGCTTCGATGGCATTGTTCGATTATTCATCATGGGTCTCGAGACTAGGAACATTCGATCGATTAAAAAGCCCCACTTGTCGAAACGCTTTTCAGGAAATAAATGATTATCTTTCATAGGAAAGAAAGAAAAGCAGAGTTTTTATTCGCGGCTGACGAAATCTGGCTTTTACTACTGACAATGGTAATATTACTAGTATTTTTTCTCGACGCCAGCAGAATGTAAAGGAAAACTGCCCGGAACGATTTCCCAAGTTAAAATTGCTGTTGAAAGTTGACTTGGAAGATTTACGATTGCCCTTATGAAACATTTAAAGGACAGCCGGGGCGCGTCTATACGGCCATGCACTTATTTATTCAGGACGCGTCGGAAGTGCGTTCGCAGGCAGATTTGCAAGAGAACTTATTTATTCAGGAGTTTCGACACTCAGGCCGCTTTATGCATGACAATGACGTGTCGTCGCAGATACGACTGATCGATGCAGATTCGGCCACGAGGCTGTGTGTGCGCGCGCGCGATCGACCCGCGTTTATCGAAAAAGTTTCCAGTGCGGTTTTAGTGCCGTTCGATTTTTCGTAGAGTGCACTTTTATAAAAGCATGAATGAAACAATTACTTTTATGATAGCTTTTCTGATGGGGGGCGCAATTTAATTCTATCTGGTTCGCTGAGTCGTCGGTCGCCTTTATTTAGATGAATTTACTCGAATGCAGCCTCCCTTATTGCGGTCCAGTAGATTCGCGTATCGAGGCCATCATCGGCTCGACGTTGGCTTGTATTTGACATAATCTCCAGTCTAATTTCCGTGGAGATATATCTGTTAGTTTTCCTCCGGATCTCGTGTGGCAAGTTATCGAGCGCAAGAGGCGGAGAATTTCTCTTAGTGTGAGTTATATACGACTAGCTCTAGTGTAAGTCCTTCAGCGATAATCGGTTTTCCCTTTTATTTGCCTATCGCTCATCATCACGCTCCTACCCTTTTCACTTCTTATTTATTATATTTGTTAAAACTAATTAAATTTTGTAAGGTATGCTTGGGGTTGTATATAATTGTTACTGTTTTAGGGGCGGCAATGTTAATCGGGAACAGTCATTGGCTACTCGAGGCGCAGGTTCGAATCCTCGTCAGTTCGAGATTTTCAGAGATATTATATTATAAATTATATGTTGTTCATTTTAAATACTTTATTTCAGATAAATATAGTAATTACACAAATCGTTTTTGTTTGTCCAAAAATAGTAGTAGATTCTATTAATAACTCAGACTCGCCGAGAACTTTCGGTAGTCTCTGCTTCGTTATCATATGAATTATATTAGCTCAAAAGCACCTTTGTAAGTAATGCTGTGCTAAAGGGGCGAGGAAAGTTATATACCTATACCGCTGCTCAGTGTGTTTCGAGAACACAGCAAAGGACTTTTAAATCAAATTCCCGAGTCTTCTTTCTCTCCGTGCTTATGCACTCGCCAAATACGCGAAGAATCAATTTTCATAAAATCTGCAAGGACAAGAGATCAGAGGAGAAATTCTTGTGAGCCTTTGAATTTTAATACACTGCAGCTTTTTAAGAATATTGCTACTGAAAAAGTATTAAGTTTTCAAATCTGATAAAATATCATTTCCCTGAAGTATTCCTATTAATTACATTGTTTTTTCATGAAATAAATATACATAGATATGTATATTTATTACATGAGAAAATGTGTAAATCACACTTGAAAGTGCATTCCGAGCTTTTTATTTTGTCTATTTCATTTCATACAAGAATACGGTGCGTAACAAGTAGGTCTCTAAATTGCCAATTCGAATTTTCATGGAATATGCATGAGTAAATAGTACTCGTTTTAATTAAAAGTATAATATTGTGAGAATTGTTCTAAACGCCGTTGGTTTGTTAAAACACATTTTGCATTCCGTAAACAAATGTTTTTTTAAGAATATAAGCAAATTTTGATATTTCTCGATAAAAAAGTTTGTGTACTCAATTTTCATTCTGAACAAATATAAGGCATAGAACTTGAGTGCCTATAGAATAGCTACTACTGATGTTTACGCGAGAAATGTAAAACTATTATTTCTGGTAGTGAATTCCGTTATTGCACAGTGACAATTTCAATTTAAAAGTTATAAACCCATTTGGAATTAATTTCAAGTAATCCTAAATTTTTGCTTTTCGCTAATCGTAAAAAGATTTCATACTTACGAATTATAAAAGCTATAAAAGCTAGCTTTTCATAGAATATGGTTCAGACGTTCGCGTTGTACAGAACCATACATTAAAAATAGTTTTCCAAACTAAAAAAAGATTCGATTTTTGCGAGTTAAAAACAAGTATTTTTTGATTCATGAAAAATGTATTACGCAACGGAACAAATATAAAATGTATTCATAAAAAAGAGAAAATGACAAAATAAACAAAAAAGAAAGATTTAAAAAAAAATTATTTGAAATCCGTTTTTGAAAAATCCATTCAGTGGGATTAGACAAAGAAAAAACACGCGGAACAAGAGGCCGTCCAAAGCAATCAAAAGGGTCCAAACCGATCTGTCGATGCTCAGCACTACTATGCCTTTACTCGCAATAATTAATAGTCTCGAAAATGATTCTCCTCTTTCCCTTCCATCAAGCCGGCTGTGCAAAATCCTTCAGGCGCGCCGTTCGCTTTGCCAATATCAAAGCGATTATCCTGCATATTCCGTCTCTCTTTCTCTTGGTGCATCGCCCCCTGGCATGCTCTGCACATCCCGTTAAATCGTTCGGCTTTTATACCGTCGAGCGAATTTTTCTCTGCCATCGAATGGGAGGAGGACTCCCGAGGAGGGCTTTTCAATGTGACTTGCTCGTGTGGCGGCTGATGGACGCCAACCTGCCGACGCGGCAACTTCAATTTGCTTCATCCCAAGATCATGCCCTTAGTCTACGACTGGCTTTCTTCTCCTTCGCCGTCGTCGTCCTCGTCGACTTGCGTTTTACTATTTTTTCATTTTCTTATATTATTCACTGACGCAAAGTACTGCTGTTTTTTCTCGTGGATTCTTTATTGGATACCAGTGGGATATACTTTTTCAATGCCATACTTACTTCTCACTTTTTCCATTTGGATTTAGATATATATATATGTGTAAATGTTTGCATTGAGCAGAAATCACGTTTCAAAAAGCTGCGAAAAGCCTACGTATGCATCAGTTGATATAAAATATTTTTTCTTTTAGACAAGAAATGGGAATTTCGATTTTTACTTTATTTCATTTTTTACGTTGGTTTTTTTTTGGTATATTAAAATTGTTAAATATACATATAGTTAATAAAATTTCTGATCTCCATATTTTATAAGGAAAACTATACAAACTTCTTTATTTTTCCTAGCTTAAGCTTCTGTCCTCTATTATTATCTGGCAAGCTTTCAAAGACCTGCAGCTTAATAAGTTGAATAAACAGTACAATAAGCATCGCCGAGACAACCGTCCTTAGCGGTCACTACTCGAGCATAAACGGCAAGGCCTTGGCGCACAAACGCGCCGTCGACGCATTTACACCCCGCATTAAAGCTCCAACTAAGCGACTTGCTGCCCTCCAAAAGTGCAAGTCCGTGTTTGAAACGCTTTCAAAGCCTTTGCGAGCGGTAGCCTTATGGCGCGCTGGAAAAGCAATCTGGCGAGACCGAATTAAGCAGTATTTACGGCGTTCATTTCGCAGGCTACTTATTTAGATTTCGTCGACTTGGCGCGGTGGGCGCGGGTTTCAGATGCTGATGGCCTCGGCGAGATTCGATGCGATTTATCGGTAAAGTTCGCTCGATTTAAAGTGGCTTGATATTTTTGGCTTAAGGAGGTTTTAAGGTAACCCTAAAAATGTGACTTTTTAAAACAACCAGAAAGAAACTAAATTACATTAATAATATATTCGTACAATGTTTTTACAATAATATATTCAATTTTTGACCAAATAATCCAAGCCAGAGCTCTTTAAGACTCTTCGATACCAAAATATTCAAATTTAAAAATGTACCCTGCCGTAGCCTACAGTTTCCAAAAATTGATGGATTTTCATTCAGTAGGGTTTCAAATTTTGGTATTTTATACCATTTTGGACTGAAGAGTTGTAGATATGCAATTTTTTTGATCTAGTATTTTTAAGATTCAATTATCAATAATCTTTAAATCTGAATATTTTGATTTGGTCACAAATTGAATTTATTATTTTAAAATCATTGTACTAATACATTATTAACTTAATTTAGTTTCTTTCTGGTTATTTTAAAGTCACATTTTTAAGTGTAAGATCCCCTTAAGTATATTGTTATGAATTTTCTTTGCTTTTGCAGTTTGATGGAGTTTAAATGTAATTTTTTATTTTTTATTTTTGTAGGATTTAGTTATTATCATGATTGTTACTATTCTTTGAATAGTTTTGAATCCGCGCACGAAGAAATAAGTAAAGACGATGAAAAGTTTAATACTTTT
>JAWWML010034689.1:0-11159 GCA_035047165.1 Ormyrus rosae
ACGCGCCACGTTCAAGCGACGGACCTACCATCTCCCGGTCGTAAAATAAGATACCCGCAGCGACCTGGGACATAACACTTTAGACTCGCGCCGCCTGTGACGTCAACCTTTTTTTCTACATTCTACAGTGCGAATGACGGAAGTTTGAGATGACCGTCATTTCACAACACTAGCTGAACTAGCTCTCCCGAATTTCCGCGATCTAATTTCTTTCTTTTGTTATCACCTATTGATAGAGTAAGTACCTCGCGCATTATTCTAATTTATTTGTATAAAAATATGTAAAAAACTTGCCGGTAAATTCTTCAATTTTCAGTTTGAAAAATGGATAATTATTAACATACATTTTTCACTAATTTTTAAAGTAAAGCATTATTTCATTTTCACCCCACGAGTTCTTAATGTTAGGTTAGGCTGCTCTTTTTGATAATTGTTAAGTAATAATGACAAAAAAAGTTTATTAATTTTAATTTGCAATGTTACAATAACAATTTTAATGAAACATTGATGTTCCAGTATGGCAGACGCTGCTGCTCCAGCAGCTCGAGGAGGATTCCGTGGGGGCTTCGGCTCCAGAGGTGGTGACCGGGGTGGTCGCGGTGGACGAGGCGGACGCGGACGCGGTCGAGGACGCGGCCGTGGTCGCGGCAAGGAAGACGCGAAGGAGTGGATTCCCGTGACTAAACTTGGCCGTTTAGTCAGGGATGGGAAAATCACTAGTCTAGAAGAGATTTATCTGTTTTCCTTGCCTATCAAGGAATTCGAAATAATAGACTTCTTTATTGGATCCTCGCTCAAGGATGAGGTCCTGAAAATTATGCCTGTTCAAAAGCAGACTCGTGCCGGACAGCGAACACGATTCAAGGTAAATTTTTGCCTAAATTAGTAAACTACTTGAATTCATGATTTTCTTTTTTTATTCAGGCTTTTGTTGCCATTGGTGATAGCAATGGACATATTGGTTTGGGAGTTAAATGTTCCAAAGAAGTAGCCACAGCTATTCGGGGAGCTATTATATTAGCCAAATTATCTGTTGTTCCAGTGCGTAGGGGATATTGGGGTAACAAAATTGGTAAGCCCCATACAGTACCTTGCAAAGTTACTGGCAAGTGTGGTTCAGTTCAGGTGCGACTTATCCCTGCACCCAGAGGTACAGGAATTGTATCTGCCCCAGTTCCCAAGAAACTATTACAGATGGCTGGCATAGAGGACTGCTACACGTCTGCCAGAGGGTCTACTTGTACATTGGGTAACTTTGCTAAGGCCACTTATGCTGCTATTGCAAAAACTTATGCATACTTAACTCCTGATCTGTGGAAGGAAATGCCTTTAACAAGGACACCGTACCAGGAGTATGCGGACCATCTTTCAAAGAACCACAGACCTGTAGCAGGCTCCAGGCCTACAGGTGATGTTGTCTAAATAGAAAGATTTTTTGAGAAATAAAGATCCTCCATAAAAATTTAAAAACTTGTTTTATTGAATTTAATTAGCAGCCATTTTACCTATAACCTATTACTGAGGTCATTTAATATTTTTATAAAAATAACGAAAAATTTCAATGTATCAGTACATTTTTTGACCTATTTTATTATATCAAATAATTGGAATAAGTTCAATCACAGTATAAAGAAGTTATTATCCATAATTTAGTTTTATAAACAAAATTAATACAAACATGATGCAAGATGTTTTGGCAGAAGCCATGCAACCAGCTAAATTCAGATGCACAGGTAGCTTTTTTTTTTCACATATTAGAAATTATTAAATAGGAAATAAAAAGAAACGACAATATTAGAATTACTTTTATTACTTTTAAAAGTCTTTTTTTTAAATTTCTATTCTAATTTTCAAAGCTACTCTTATGTTTTTAATTATTATTATTATATGTTTAATAACGCGATTTTTTAAATTTTACCGCCTTCATTCAACAACCAATCATGTTGAGTTTTAAGATGCTTTAAAAGCCCTCTACCACGGGGATTTCTGTGACATAACCTCAAAAGGTATGACTCTAAGGTGAACCAACGTGTGCCAGCCTTACTTATAGTATTACAATATTGCAATAGTCGGTGAACCGAAGCAAGCTTGGTACAAATTTTTTGAGGAAAAATTCAGCAAAATGGAAGAGAAATTACCGGAATCGATCAGTTTTCCTTCCGAAGAAGAAAACATAGTGAAATACTGGAAGGAAATTAATGTATTCATAAATTGTTTAAAACAATCGAAGGGTAAGCCACGCTATTCTTTCTATGATGGTCCTCCTTTTGCCACTGGATTACCTCATTATGGCCACATTTTGGCCGGCACCATCAAGGATGTAGTCACCAGGTACGATTCTATAATTTCTTAATTATTATTTGATGTTTATTCAATCAATTTATTTTTTTCATAAAAGTTTACAATCCCTAACTCATTTTTTTTTTTTAAATTATAACTTAATTATTTTATTTGCTTATCACGTATTATTTATTTAAATTTTGACAGATTAAATATAATTTATTTATAAGTAATTTCAACTAATTTTTTTTATTTTTGCAGGTATGCACATCAAAGAGGTTTTCATGTGGAACGAAGATTTGGTTGGGATACTCATGGTTTACCAGTAGAATTTGAAATTGATAAAGCTTTGAACATCACAGGTCCTGAAGATGTCATGAAAATAGGAATAGCTAATTACAACCAACATTGTCGAAGTATTGTAATGAGATATGCACACGAATGGGAACAGACTATAGGAAGATTAGGAAGATGGATTGATTTCCGAAATGATTACAAAACACTTTATCCATGGTACATGGAATCAGTCTGGTGGGTTTTTAAACAAATATATGAAAAAGGTTTAGTTTATCAGGGTGTTAAAGTAATGCCTTATTCAACTGGCTGCAATACACCTTTATCAAATTTTGAGTCTGGTCAGAATTATAAAGATGTTGTTGATCCATCTGTTGTTGTTTCTTTTGAATTGCTTGATGAACCTGGTGTGTACATGTTAGCTTGGACAACAACACCATGGACTTTACCCAGCAATTTAGCTTTATGTTGTCATCCTACCTATGAATATGTTGAAGTTGAGGATAAGGAGTCCAAAAAAGTATACATTTTATTAGAATCTAGCTTAGGACTTATTTACAAATCAGATGAATTCTATACTATTCGTAAAAAAAGAAAAGGTTGTGAGCTATTAGGAAAATCCTATGAGCCCTTATTTCCATATTTCTTTCACACGAAAGAAAAAGGTATTTTCAAACTACGTATTTAATTAAATTATTTATCATTAATTTTAAATATTTTTAAAAGGATATACGTTGATTTTATTTTAACTTACTGAAATTTTTACAGGAGCTTTTAGAGTCTTGAACGATGAATATGTTACTGCTGAAACTGGTACAGGTGTAGTTCATCAAGCTCCATACTTTGGAGAGGACGATTACCGCGTGTGCTTGAAAGCGGGAGTAATTACCCGGGATCAAGAGAGCATTTGTCCAGTAGACAGTTGCGGTCGCTTTACAGAACCCGTGAAAGATTTTCTTGGAAAGTACGTTAAGGATGCCGATAAGGAAATCATTAAAAATATTCAATCTAGAGGCAGATTAGTTGCAAGCACAACTTGTAAGCATAGTTACCCCTACTGCTGGCGCTCAGATACTCCTTTGATTTATAAGGCTGTGCCTTCATGGTTTATCAGAGTTGAAGCTATCAAGGACAAACTTCTTCAAACTAATGCTGAAACGTATTGGGTTCCTGATTATATTAAAGATAAACGCTTTGGTAACTGGCTAAAAGAAGCACGAGATTGGGCTATTAGCAGAAATCGATATTGGGGAAATCCAATTCCACTTTGGATTTCACAAGACAGAAAGGAAGTTGTATGCATTGGAAGTATTAATGAACTTGAGAAATTAACAGGTCAAAAAGTAAGGGCATTTGTTTAAATTGAATTAACGCAGTAAAATTAAAAATAAACAAACTAATTTTATAAATTTTATTTATAGATAACAGATATTCATCGTGAAAGTATCGATGACCTCGAAATTCCATCAAAGCGCCCCGGTCAACCACCTCTAAGACGTGTTCCAGAAGTTTTTGATTGCTGGTTTGAATCTGGATCCATGCCCTACGCTCAAATGCATTATCCATTTGAAAATGTTAAGCAATTTGAAGAAAGCTTTCCAGCTGATTTTATTGCGGAAGGTATCGATCAAACGCGTGGATGGTTTTACACTCTGCTTGTAATTTCTACAGCTCTTTTTGGTAAACCACCGTTCAAAAATCTCATTGCCAATGGACTCGTCCTTGCTTCTGATGGTCAAAAAATGTCTAAACGTAAGAAGAATTATCCAGATCCTATGAAAGTAGTTAATCAATATGGCGCTGACGCCTTGCGACTCTACTTGATCAACTCGCCAGTTGTAAGGGCAGAAAATCTGCGATTTAAGGAAGAAGGAGTCAGAGATATCGTAAAGGATGTCCTTTTACCTTGGTATAACGCATTCAGGTTCTTGATTCAAAATATCGAGAGGTTTGAACACGATGAGAAGATTAAATTCGTTTACAAGGAAACGAAAGATACTTCTCAGCTGTCCTGCAACATAATGGATAGGTGGATTCTTTCTTACACCGAAACGTTATTGCAGTTCCTACAAACTGAAATGCAGGCTTACCGTCTTTATACGGTCGTTCCTAGATTAATTAAGTATATAGACAATCTGACGAACTGGTACGTGAGAATGAATCGAAAACGAATTAAGGGTGATGGTGGAAAGCAAGATTGCGAATTTGCACTAAATACTCTTTTCCGAGTAGTCTATACGATGACAAGAATCAACGCCCCTTTCACTCCTTTCCTCGCCGAATTTATGTTCCAAAAGCTGCGAAATCGGCTACCTCCTACTAGTAATGTAGAAAGTATTCACTATCTAATGATTCCAGATGCTTCTGTTAAACTAATCGATGAGAAAATCGAGCAGGCAGTTTCTTTCATGCAGACCGTCATTGAACTCGGTCGCGTCATCCGGGACCGTAAAACTATGCCAACTAAATATCCGTTACCTGAGATAATTGTCATCCATCAAGATGTCGATATTCTTGATGCTATTCTCTCGCTTAAATCTTACATATTAGAAGAGTTGAATGTGAAGGAACTAACTGTAACGACTGAAAAGAAGAAGTATGGTGTCACTTTAAGGGCGGAACCAGATCACAAGACTCTCGGTGCAAGATTAAAGGGCGAATTTAAGGCAGTTACTTCGGCCATCAAGGAATTAACCGATGAAGAGCTGCAAGGCTTCGTAGCCAACAAGGAAATTCAAGTAATGGGTCACAAGCTCGAGGAACAAGATCTCCGACTGATGTTCAGCTTTACCGGACCCGCTGCTGAAGAGCTATCCAAGCGTTACGAAGCTCACAGTGAAGGTAACGTTCTTATTCTGTTGGATGTCACACCGGACGAGACTATGCTGAATGAGGGACTTGCTCGAGAAATCATCAACCGCGTTCAGAAACTGAGGAAGAAGGCTAAACTGGTACCGTTGGATGAAGCGACAGTTTATTATGATATAAAGGAATCGAAAAGTACAATTGCTAAAATCATTGAAAGCCATAAAGATTTCATTGAAAGTACAACTAAGACCCCCCAAAAACATATTTCTAAAAAGCTTGAAAGCGAAGAACCAATAATTCAAGAAACGTCAAATATCAAAGGTGTAGATGTACATCTAGTATTAGTATGTAAAAAAGCCAAAACCAATAGCCTGCTTGAAACAAAAAATAATGGAAACGCTATTCCTAATAACACAAAAGTCAAGCCATTTAGTAAATATGTCAATGTTGAATTAATTGGTATTCAACCTAGATATGGTGCTACCAATAATTGTGGCGTGGTTTTGTTAGAAAATGTTAATAATGAGCCTATAAGTTATGCACAGCTGAAAGACGAAGTGTTGAAAATCTTCGGCATATTCGGCTGTAATTTCAATTTGTTTGCGAACGGCAAGCAGCTCAATGATGAAACTAATATTATATCATTACATAGTTCACTGATTCTTGCTGTTAAAAGTGGAGATCCATTAGTAGACTCAAAATCTGTTTATAAGGCACCAATTTGCCGTTTCGTAAATGTGCAAATTGGAGAAAATAAAGGTACAGTAGTATTAGAAAATCCGTTAGGAAACTTTATCTTAGATCACCAAGCTCTGTCTAAAAGACTTGATCTGTTGTTTCCAAAATCGGGTTTTCTGCTACCTCCAGTACCTGTCTTACAATTAAATGGTTTCACTTTACAGACAACTGGTTGAAGGATCATCTAAAATTTTGAATCGTTTTACGCATCATCCATTCAAACTATAATGTTTGATGTTAATTAAAGTTATTTAATAATGATAAATGATTGTAAATAAGCTTAAATAATATTTTATTAGTGTTTCCGCAAATACTGTGTATTAACGGGATAATCTTTAAAAACCTTAACCTAATTTATTGAAAATGTAATTTTTTATATAATTGTCTTTTAACTTTGTAAAATCTCAATGATTGTAAGAAATGCGGAAATAAAACAAGGAATTTTTCATTAAAAAGTTTTAAAAAATCAAGAGTTATATCTTTACTCTATTTTTGTATCTTGGCATGTAAGGAAATTGAGATCCATACTCGTATGGAAACTGGAATAATTATAAGAAGTAAGGAAATATAGAAAAAAATTTTGCATCAAAAACTTTGATAATTTAATTTGTACCTTTGCTTAATTTATTCTCTTGAATAAATTGCTTTAAATGCTATAAAATACTTCAAACATAAGCAATAGAATTAATTAAAATTATACTCTTCAGACATATTTTAAACAATTTTAAAACAAATAAAAAATTTAAATATAAAAGTGTTTTGTATTAAGTACAGTAAATTTAAGTATTACATATTTAAATTATTAATATACGTATATATTAAATACAACAGTAAAAATTTGGGAAGATTTCTTTGTTCTCTTGGTAACGTGTTTTAAATTTTCTGTAACTGGTTAGAAAATAATATTTAATTTAATTATTTTTTTTAACGCTGATTATCTTAATTTTATTTCACTTAATAATAAAATCCATGTATTTATGCAAAATTACTTAATATCGAATAACGATATTAGATACTATCCTTAAATCACGTTCAATAAAATTTTCTAACCAAGCTCAAATTTTTATGACTAGCTCGTGCTTTGTGAAAGTTTTAAAAACATTATGATTGTTGTTGCGTGACGAGTTGGACTCTTTGTCGAGGTGCACCAATATAAATGACACGTCTGTGCTCGTCTGGATGTATGAGCTGATCTGTGTTTTTCCATCGATACTTTTTCTCGCTATCTTTTACGCGCTTTTGATCAATGAAGCTTACAATACAGCTGCTTGGAACCCAAAAGAGAGCTGAAATTACAATCGTAGCACCCACGATATTATCTTTCAAGAATTTGATCACTTTATTGATATTAATGTCTTCAATAATATCCCAGAATCTTTCTACAACATCCTGAATCGTCTTTTCACAAGTGCCCTTGTTACAAAAGCCTTGTATGCATGGAGTACCATCTGGCAAGATATCTTGTGGGTCGATGGGGAAACACGTATCATTCAGACCCATGCGACAACATCTCTTGCAAGCATCAGCGGCCGCTAAAAAAAAGAAAGCAAATTGATCATCTTTGCACAACTTGACATATTTTTTTACAGAAATTAAGATAAAAAAATAAACGTACGTGTATCGCACATGCAGCTGGTCAATCCCTGCGTCTCGCAATACGGTACACATTTGCCCTGATGACACTGTCCACGTTCGAGACAGCTGGTACCATCCTTCATAGGTGGCGACCTCGGACATTCGCTCGAGGCTCCAGTACATCTTGATTCCTGCTCGCACGTTGCGTATTGAGCGTCGCGGCACTTGACGCCTGGTCCCATGAAGGCACAGTTCTGGCAGCATGGAGAATTCTTATCGCTGCAGACCGCGCCCTGGTTACGTCGCAACTTGCAGTTCTTATCGCAACAGGCATCGTTGTCTTCTGTACCTAATAAACCAGCATCACATTCTTCATCGCCTTCAACGCGCAAGTTGCCACAGAACGACTCCTCTGGCTCTGAAAAGCACCGGCCAGATTTCGCTTGGAGAACGTTACGGATTGCGCGTAAGCTGCACGGTGAAAAACGCTAAAATATAAGTTTACTTTATTATCGCATTTTCTTCATTATTGAAAAGAAAGATTGATTTTACATATTTGCTAGGTGGATGTAATTTTATACCTTATTATTCACGTCATATCCGCTGACGCTATAGGTATACATAAGATAAGAACCTCCTTGACTTGCGCTGGGACTGCATTCCTACGAAAAATATAGTATAATTATAAAGCTTTCACGCTCAAATTAAATACAATTACTTACTGTAATATCAGGGTCATGTTCAGAACCCCAATTATGACCGAATTCATGAGCGGTAACTAAGTCAGCTTCGCGAGTTATTACTCTTTGTCCATAATGGTTTCTACTTGAGCTTAATCCCGAATTCAAGTACAGGGTGTAACCATTTTTAAAATACTCTACAAGCAACAATATTTATAATTAGTAAAATCAAAAAAGAAATAAAGCAAATAAAAAAAATTTAACGTGGTTCACCTGGAGTACAAATTCCACCAACAGAATTTCTTCTAGGAGATCCAACATAAGCAAGACCTAAAATACCACCTTCAAATTTTAAGTCAGTAAACAGATGTGCTAAACAAAAATCTTTATGGCTGTATTCTCTACTAAAAACCTGCAAAACGACAATTAACATTTATTTTTACAGACTAAAGATAATAAATTTATTATTCACAAGATAAATAAGAAAAATTGTTTTTACTTACTTCAAGCAATGTTCTGACATCCCACTTTTCTCTAACCATATTGTAGTGTGTATCACCGCCTCTAACGCGTGTAGGTTCACTATGGACGACTATTTTTTTAATAACGAATCCCATCCCTTTAAACCCGTCTTGTTCTTTTTGATCTTGCCACATTGTATCATTGTAAATTTTGTGAACTCTATCAATTAAGCTTATCTAAATTTTATTAAAAATAGAATTAATTAAAAACTTAAATGAATAAATATTTTTAAGTAATTAGAAAATTACCAAATAATTAATTGTGGTTTTGGTACTACTAGCACCCATTTCCTGGTAAAACCTATAATCTGCAACTAAAAGTAATGGACATCTTGTTTTGGTTGGAGTATATTCATAAGTTTCAGTTTGCCTTTTTATTCTACTATTATTATTATTAGCACTAAGATTCTGCCAATCATCTTCGATCATCTTTTCCCCTTCTTTTACATATCCACAAGTTTTTGGAGCCCCATGTGTATGACCTTCACCATTGTGATAATGTTCCCAACTTAATTTAACATCAGATGCTTTATATACAATCATTGTTTTGTTATCTAAATCAGGACTATGCCTCCAGGATGGCTAAAATAATAAAAAAAAAATGGTAATAAAGTTCAAAATTTATTTATATTATTTTCAGAACTTTGTACACGAAAACCTACTTCAACATGGTATGTTTCATCAGGCACTGTAATGCTGCCTGTTAAAACACCATCATCAATGTGCATTTGAACATGTGAGTTAGTTTCTCCAAATACTCGCCCATGGTAAAAAGATTCATGATCTAAAAATGTATTTCAATTTTAGTAATTGCAGTAGTAATAGATTTTGAATATGATACCTAAATGTATTGTTTTTTCTTGTCCATCTCCATTTACTTCATATGCTTTAAACTTAGAATGAATAACTTCTTTTCTAGGTGTTAAAATCAATCGAAAATGCCTGGAAAAAATATTTCATAGCTTTATCTATTCAAACTTTTTCTAAAAATTTTTATAAAACTTACCTTCCATGGGTGTAAAACTCTAATTCGTTAATTTTATTGTATGGGTGGTAACTGTGTTGAGTACCTCGTTTCACGATTCTGTGTTCTAAATTTGATGCGTGAAGTGTTTCATAATATTTAAGATTTCTATGAAGAGCATCTGTGAAAAAAATATAAAATCAAACGTTAAAAACACGCAAAGCAAACCCTTAATCTTGTAAAAATAAAACTATGACTAACCTGAAAAGTCAATATTCGTAATAAAGGCTAGTAAACTGAAGACAAAAATATGTGAATGGCTTGTCATATTTTTTTGAGATAATATTATCACAAAGAAAAAATTAAGAGCTAATATCTACATAAAGATAAATAATACTGCCATTTGTGCCACTACACTTTCATGATTGAGCTTGTCATTATTTCGCACAGTGCTCCATTGTTGGCACTGAGTGTCTGAGTCAGCTGTGATTGCAGAGAATATAGTGTTATGAACCGACTTTAGGTCATTGGTCAAAAACAGACATAGATGGGAATTTCGTCGAGTCCCGCGGATACGCCACAAACTAAAAATTATGTAGATACAAACTCGGCGCCGAAACAATAAAGTATTGCTTATTTTGTTAATAATAAGATATAATTAGGAATTCAAGCATAATAATTAATCATTTTTAACTAGGATATTACCCTTATCTTGGTTGGACTAATAAACAACGGATAAATCTTCGAATATCGATTGCACAACATTGTGCATTTGTGAATTTGGTTTCGAGCCTTTTTGCATGTATAACGGCCGTACTTTTTGCGGGATTTTTTTGAGAGAAAACTCTCCGTGCTTTGATTGACAAGTTTTCGGGTCGGATCGAAATTTCTCGCGACGCATGTTATTTATAAAAATTTTTATAGAATATGCTGAGTTCTGGTTTTCAACAGAATTAAAAACGATGCAATTTATTATTTTACCGGGAAAAGGTCGGAAAATTTGACGTTTGCTTTCAGCGGACGAATATATAGATTAGCCCTGTCCGAAGAAGTGGCCTCGATGATAACGCTTTCATTATTGACACGAGAGGGAGGGATGGAGAGAGAGACGCTATCGGCCATTATTTGCGCCAAGATTTTCTCACGGGACTACCGGCGGCGGTGTGTTTTTTAGTTTTTTTCCTTTTTTATTTTCGCTCCTCGTCCGAGAGCCTTTTCTTCTTCCTGTGCCAGGCGAGACGTGAAAGGGATCGAGCGCTTTATCTGCTCGCGCTGAAAAGCGCGATACTGCCGAGATTC
>JAWWML010034690.1:0-11158 GCA_035047165.1 Ormyrus rosae
GTGCTATTACTTCTTTAATTTTTTAAATTTTTGCATAAAAATTTATTTTTATACAGATTATAACATATACAATCAAAATGTGTAATAACAAAATTTTCAATTTTTTAAACTTTTTTCAGTATAAGACCCCCTTAAAGGCTTGATTTGATTGGTCAATATAGTTCGAATGTCAGAATTATGAATTCCTTGAATTTTAAAAACGGAATATTGATTCTTAGATGTAAAAATATATATAACTAAATCTTAATAGTCTTTACAATACTACATAATGAAAAATATTCGAATAAATTTTGAATTCATAACTTCAAAATTGAAAATTGAATTTTCTACCCCCCTTAAGGGGGTTCTATACCGAAAAAATTTAAAAAAATCAATTTTTTTTTATTTGTGTTTTTGATTCTTTACTTTATCCAAAACTTAGAAAAAAAATTTTCATGTACAAATTTAATAAATTTTAAAAGTTACGGCTTAAAAGTTTAATTATTATTTTAACATTATCAAACATTTTTCTATTATGCTTTACTGATTTTGGTTAATTTGACAACCCAATTTCAATTTTGAAATTTTGAATTTACCGTGTTCATCGCGCTTCAGTCGTGTCGTCACAGTCGTCGCAGACAGTGCGTTTTGTCAGCTGATCGCTTTTCAGTCCTAATATTTTGCCTCAAGTATGTGCTGAGGTTAACCATGTTTGTTTATTCTTTGAAATAAAGTGTACAATCATTTAATTTTTTTAAAGAAATCACTCCTGGACTCAGTGCCACTATTTCAAAGTAGGTAAATTTTCAAATTCCAATATCATTTCAAGCTGTCAAGCTAAAAAGAACTTTCATTTTCCTGTTTCAGGTTCGCTTTATCCATCATTAAGCTTAAGTTTTTGGTGTTTTTTCATGCAGTGTGTAACGGTGGCTTTTATTATCGGATTGGATTTCAGTGGAAGGGAGAGTGGAATAGGTTTCACAAATAATTAGAGGGAGAATTAGACTTAACGCTGTGTATTCTTAATAACGTATTAGATAAGTACAAAATAATATTCATGAAAGACGGACTTAAGGTACGGACTTTGTGAAGGAATTTCCTTCGCGAGGCCTTCTACCTCCTTTAAGACTCGCGGGTTTCGTTTTCCGGAATTTATTTCGGATTGCAATCCGGGCATTTAATTCTAACTACCCCGGGTTTGCCGCACCGATAACACGCTAAACTATCTGTTTTGTCTGAAGGACACTCCTTAGAAATTTGACCGAAACCCTTGCAAGTAAAACACTTCTTCTTATTAATCCATATATTCCGTTTCGTTTGCTGATTCTCTCGTTCGGGTGAGTTAATGTTTCGGCTCGGTTTCCGCTCGCGCGACACCCATTGCGTTTTCGTTTCGCCTTTTATTATCGCGCTGGATCCCGGTTCGTTTATGGCAGCAATGGCTGATTCCCCTGGAGTTGTAATCCATTTGGTTTTCTGTTTCGGTACCGGGTTATATGCTAACTCTGGCAAGAATGATGCTTCCTTCGACGGCGGTGGGCGAAATTCGCGCAGGGCACTTAACGGGGTTCCAAATTTTTCCCCATTATTTCTAAGTCGTTGAACGTGCAAATTTTCCATCTGTTAATTTTTTCGCGATACTCAGGACGCAAGTTATTATAGGTCATCGAAATTAGATCCTCCTCTGGTCGTTGAGGATATAAGTATTTTAAAATATGTCGGTATTTCGTGACGAAATTTCTTCTTCTCCCTGAGTCCTGATTCTCGCTTCTTGTTGAACACGAACTTGAAAGGGCGGGTCCCCGAAACGTATGCGCGCATGTGTCACGAAATCTTGCCACGAGTGCCATCTGCTTTTCTCTAAACGGTACCACTCGAGCGCGATTCCATTTAACAAAATGGGTAACGCTATTAGCAAGTCTTCGTCCGAAACGCATGTGCCGCTTTGAAGCTCTGAAATCCTACAAAGGAAACTCTCGCTCCTTGGCGACTGACAGCGAGTTTTTCAAATCTCATGCGGTGGGCCAGGCCGCGTAACACCAGCTGCAGGTCGTTTGTCCTCGCCGAAGGGGAGAGCGAGGATCGCTGGTCGCACGCGGAGAGCATCTGCGACTCGGCTTCACGCCTCAGGAACTCGGTGCGACGGTGATGTCTCTGCTGGTGTTGCGGGAAGTTTCGCTGATACGCCCTGAAAACCAAAAGTCGCGCGCGTCTAACACATTCATCCACACGCACTCTCACATACGCGAAATCTCGACGGAGCGACTGGACTCTCGTGCGTCGTTTCGCTGCGTTTTTGAACGTAATTTCAACTTCGCGATAATGTTAAGGAAATTCCTTCACAACTTAAAGACTAAAGAAAGACGCACTTAATAACTAAGGCTTAGTACTACGGCTACAGCTACGGTAAATACGGACTTAGTAACTACGGCTTACAATTACGGTACGGATGTGGAGCAAACACAATTGCACGAGTTGGTCCCGGTAAACGGTAGAATGATGGTGGAGCAAACACGGTTACATGGATTGCTCCTGGTAAACGGTAGAACGGAGGTAGAGCAAACGCGGTTACGTGGTTTGCTCTTGGCAAACGGTAGAATAGAGGTAGAGCAGACGTAAGCCCACGTACAGCTTCTTGGAACGGTACGGTTACGGAAGTTCATTGGCTTACATCCGTCGCGAAAGCCCACGTCGACGGGTAAACCAGTTTCCTACCTCTGGGGAGAGACGTAGGCTCATAGACTTACAGAGATAGACTGCGCCTCCTGTCTAAAGCGCTGAGGACGGGATAAGAGAGAGAGAGGGCAATAGCTGGGGTCGTTCTTTTTCTTTCTAACTCGGAACCATAGAACAATAGAGTTACGAGTTTCTCCCCACCAAACGGCAATTAGAAAGAGAGAGCACGACTCCAGCTATTGCCCTCTCTCTTTTATCCTGTCCTCAGCGCTTTAGGCAGGAGGCGCAGTCTATCTCTATAAGTCTATGCGTAGGCCCACGTCTCCACCAGGTGGTGCGGATGGACGGAATACGAGATATGGATCGGGAGTCCTCGGCTCAGGATAGATACGCCACGTCAGCTCACATAGACGTATATTTCCTGTTAGGTTCAAGAGCACTCGTATGCTCACGATCTGCTCTTGAATTCGGCCCGGGGCAGACTGAGCTGCTCTGGCTCCAAGGGCTCCTTATATAGGGGTCGCGCATGTGCAGACGGTGCGCTTGGCACCGAAACGGCCGGCGCCCTCTAGCCTTACGGCTGCCTCGCAATCGAGCGGCGGAGAGCGAGTTGGACAAATTCCCAATTTCTAGATAGCGCAAACGTCGCCGATGACTGGAAAATTGTCCACCACCTTTATCGACCGAGAGCAAACAAATCATGTAAAGAGACCCCGGATTACTAACCCCATTAAAATTTCATGGGTCACCATGCAATGGTGGGTGGTGTCAGCTCTAAGTTGCTGACGTTGTCTTGGCATTATTTTCTGCTCATAAATTGGGTCGCCGTTGCAGAACGGGAACTGAACTGCTCGCGCGTTTTAGGCTTATTCTACAATGTATCCTTGTATTCGCGACGGGCGCGCGACGTGATCGTCACAAGTGTAGTGTTTCAAATATTATAAAAGTATATAATTTGTATGCACTGTTATAGATATGTACTTGACAGCAGTGCAATGATAGAGTTACAGATTATACTGCAAACATTTCGCTGCTTTGAACTTCATGCACTTGGATAAGAAGCCTATATTTATTGGAGACAAAATTAAGTTCTGGATTTAGTAATGATCCTGATATTATTTAATTAATGCTGAAGTGCAGTGTTCGACAAAGAAGTGCCTGAATTGTTGACAGAAGAGTCCACTTCTCTTTTCATTAAAGCATTGGAGTGCGAGAAAAACATATTTAATCTATTTTAACCGTTCAATAAAAGTGGTAATTATTGTTTAAGAAATTAGTGCTGTACCAAATATTATGTTTTCAGAAAAAAGTAACAAGTTCTTATATTGTTGTTGTATTTTTAATATCATTTAGAGCCAAAGCTCTTTAGTTGGGTAATCTGTTTGTTTTAGTATTTTTAAATCAAGAAAAACTATTAATGTTTAAAAAGTTTAATAAAATTTATCAGTTTTTCTTCATTTGGAAATATGAAATCAAAAAAATTACACTAGTAAAGAGCTTTTGCCCTAAATGACATCAAAAACAAAGATTTTAAGCCCTCTTTCATGCCAATTCGTCGAATGGTTCAAACTGGTGTTGGCGCCAAACCAAAAAATTTGAGATTGTAATATCTCTGAATCAAGTTGATATTTTTATTAAATCAAGTATAAACTTTTATTAAATTAAATTTCTTTTTTACAGGTCATTTAAAACCATATCAATTATGGGTATATAGTCCTTTAACCTTAAGGAGTCTCATAGGTTACATGAAGTCCTACAGAATGACTTGAAATTTTTGTATGTTATTCCTTAGCTAAAAATAAAATTATATGATTTTTTTCAGAATTTTTTATCGCCACGGTTTTCGAGAAAAAAATTGTTGAAAATTGAACTTTTAACATAAGCTCTTATGGAAGAGTGAGGTTATGAAGGGCTTACGCGTAAGAATTCGCGATCAAAAACATAGAAATTAAGTTAAAATAGTGATAGTTTTATAAAAAAACAATCAAGGAATCAAAATGCGCCTGGCCGTCAATCGATTACCAGGAATCTGACAAAGAACTAAGACAAAACGTAAACAAAACATTGAGTTCGTTGGCTGCAGAAGAAGCGTTCGGCGAACGGGGAGCCGCTCGTGAAGAGAGAGGGAACTCCCCTTTCCTACCTCCGGCCACGAAAGCTATGAGACTCCTTAAAGTGTTGCCGTTTTAAATTTGGGAAATCTATAACAATTTATAGACAGAAAATGCAAGGGAGGGTTTGATCATTTCGGAAGAAGCGTTTCATAGAATCTCAATCGAACTTCACTTACAGGTTTTCCTCATGCTCAAATGGTAGATATTTAAAGTTCATAACGGTAACTTATAAGTTAGAAAAGTGTTTATTTGATAAATATATCAGATTAAATATTATGTATTCTAAATCTATCTCATTATTCGAGTAAATAGTAATCGTACCATGAAAGTGTTATAATAGTACAATTTATCAGTATGTTGTGTCATTTAAACAATCTGAAAATGTGTGTTATTCTTTGTGGACCTCATCATTCAAAGCAAGGTTTTACGGATAACTTGTGGCGGTTTTACTGGGGACTGCAAAGCCGCACAAGAGAATGGAGAGTGAAGGAAAATCTGTAGTTCGAAGCCAAAAAAAAGGCTCCACCCTGTGCCGCGCGCTCGCTAATTGAGAGATCACATATGACACATATCTGCGTTTTAATGGCTCCGGCTTTCGTGAGAAAAATTGTGCGGGGGATCATTCAGTTTTAACAATACGCAGCTCGTAAAATGGAAGAGAAAGAGAGAGGGGGAGGAGGAGGGTCGGCGTAAAAAAAAGAAAGAAAAAAACTCGAGCGAAAACAAGAGGATGACCCGGGTCGGGACAGAACGATGGGATCGATAAAGAAAGTCGCTCACGCGCAAACGAGTATAGGTGTGGGTGTATCCTCGGCAGCCGGAACGAAAGTAATGTTCTCGCGTAATGGATGTCGTCGATGCGTCGATCAGTTTTCCCACTTGTACGTTAAGTTTATATCGACTGAGCGGTACTTTCATACAGATTGATATTCCTCCCACCTCAACCCTCCGCCACTTCGAAAATGCATCCTCAAATAACACTTTGCTCCTATAGCTTTTCATTTACCTGTATTCTCTCTGCTCTAACCCAATATCGACTCCACCAGTTTTTTCTTTTTTTTTACTTTATTTACTCCGTCACTGTGCCATTATTTCTCATCTACTTTTACTCCGTTTTTTTATCGGAAGATAAATGCTCTATCGTTCGAGCGCGTAAAAAAACTTTGTACGAGCAAAGCCGTTAAGGAAATAGAAATCTTTCGACATTAAAATTTGTTATTGCTTATTTTAATAAAAATCTCGCCTGTTCGTCGCTGATTTTTAAATGTGCGCTGCTCCGCGGCCCAATTCCTACCTTAATTAATTCGATACGTTCCGTAAAAATAGATATATCAGCCGCGAGCGGTAACTCGAAGCAACACTTTCGCATTTCAGCGCGTTAAAAAGTGACAGCAAATAAAGCTGGCAACCCTATTTTGGGCCAAAAACCTGGAGGCCATGAATAAAGGGGAGAATAAAAGGAGGACGAGCTTTTATCTTGGGAGGAAGAATGAAAAAGAAAAGAATAAAGAGCGGCGTACCTCGGCGGAGAATTTTTTTACGATGATTCGCGTAACTCAATGGTTTCCTCTCCTTCGCTGGGAGTTGATTAACGGTTGGTGCAGCAGGTCGAAAGCCGCGTTCCCTTCGTTCCGGCAAACCGAACACACTTTCCGCTTTAAATGCATGGGACGGAGGACGCGGTGACGGCGGTTGGCAGGAAAGTCGCTGCGTGCAACAGGAAAGAGCGCCGCGCGGGGCAGGCATTGAATAACGAAAAATGGGACGCGCGATACCGCGCGCAAGCTTTTCTGATAGCTCAATCAGCTCGACGCAGCATCACTAATTTCCAGATTAACCCTTTCGAGGGGACTCTTTTAACCGTTGACGCTCGGAAGGGGATGAGGGCAAAAAGGCTCCGACGGACGATGATACCCATCTGCAATTTGCGTAATCCAGAGTCCACTTTCCACGTGCGTGATGTCGTGCCGGTCAGGGTGGCATTCCAGCGCCGCCCAGCTAGATGGGTTGACGTGGTGATGGATCACGAGAAGTTTTTCGAAATCCTAGAACGCGGACAGCAAACTCTGGTAGAATTACCAAGGAGCGGAAGACATCGCGAACGGGAGGAAGCGGTGACGGAACTTACTGTGCGTCTAATCCGTCAAGTCTACAAGGAGGCGATATCGAAGAAATCTGTGAGAAGTGTGAGACGCAGAGCTGCGGAAGAAATGCCTGCGGCTGCGTCGTATATCCGAAAGGGCTCAAAGGCGCGACCGCAATGCCGCTTGCAACATCGCCGAACAATTAGCGGCAAAGAGAGCTCTGAAGCGGACCGTCAACGCCAGTAAGTTCCGGTGCTGGAGGAATCTGAGAAAAGATCTGAACAGCGATCCGTGGGGATTGAGGTATAAAATCATCACCCGTAAATTGGGTTTTTTCGATAAAAGCGAGTGCATGAGCGAGGAGATGATGGACGGAATCGTCGATACCCTTTTCCCCACTCATTCCAAACAACGGGATGATCTCTTGGCACCAGACGACTCTAAGGCGCTGCTCTTCACTAGTGTAGAACTGTGTAGAAAAAGAGTTCAAAAAGGTAATATGCATTGCCCATAATGCGCAAAGTTTCGATGCTCAATTTGTTTTTAAGTATATCGTCGAAAAATATCAAAACGCACGACTGGTTCCATCAGTAATAATGAACGGATCAAATATAATTTTAATCGAAATTTTGAAATCAAAATTTATAGATAGCTTAAACTACTTTCACATGCCACTGAGTAGTTTATCGAAAGCTTACGGTCTAAAAGAAATGAAAAAAGGAATCTTTCCACATTTTTTTAACACACCTGAAAACCAAAACTACGAAGGACCCATACCACCTCTGGAAGTGTATGCACCGGATACTATGAATACCAAGGAGAGAGAAAAATTTTTTAACTGGTACAACGAACAAACAACTAACGGATACACGTTCAATTTTCAATACGAAATCGTCAAATATTGTAAGCAAGATGTAAGTATTTTGCGTTTAGCTTGTCTGGCCTTTCGTAATACTTTCATGAAATTCGGAGTCGATCCTTTCGTCGAATGTACTACTATCGCTTGGACCTGCATGCGCGTATTTCGGAAGAATGTTTTAAAAAAGGATCAGATAGATACAGTGCCACCACGCGGATACAGGTGGTGTGACAATCAATCATATAAAACTGTACATTGGCTATCTTGGATGGAGAAACGAGTTCTCCATCGTACAAACGAGACCCGTGAGAAAAGATTACCCGAAGGTCTTTTCGTGGACTGGTACAGTGAAGCTCAGGGCGGTGAAGATGGCTGCTTGTACAGTTTCATGGCTGCTTTTGGCACGGCTGTGTGCGGTGCTATAGGATAAACAGAGATGTGATCTTGTCGAGTGGAGATTCAATGGACGATAAGTATGAGAGAACCGTGGCCATAAGCAGCAGGATAAAAGACAACAACTGCGTCCTGATTGAAAAATGGGAATGTGAATTGAACAAGGAAATGTCGGAGAATAAAGAACTGACACGTTTTGTTAGAGAAAATACGGGTTATATTAAACGAAAACCCTTAGATCCACGAGACGCATTTTTCGGCGCTAGAACAGGTGATACAGTCAAAATATTTGACTGCAAAAATGGAGAAAAGATCAAGGATATTGATGTGTGTTCGCTGTATCCCTTCATCTGTAAGCGCGGAAAATATCCAATTGGACATCCCAAGATATACGTTGGGCCTGAAGACTGCAGACAAATCGTGAGTGCAGATAACGACATCTCTCAAGTAAACGACTTGATAGCGTGTGACGTGTTACCACCGCAAAATTTATACCATCTGTTATTACCTGTAAGAATGCACGGTAAACTCATTTTTCCGTTGCGTCGCACAAGTTGCGAAGAAACTATTCAAGACGATTGTACTCATGAAGATCCGAACGAGCGCATTTTAAACGGCAGTTGGGTTTCTGAAGAAATCAAAGCCGCCGTAAATTTGGGTTAAGTCATTATTCAGATTTACGAAATTTGGCAGTACGAAATGCTGCAATATGATCAAGATTCACAGAAAGGCGGAATCTTTGCCGAGTATATAAACGAGTTTTTTTACACAGACGACGATAGCTTCGAGATACCCAGCCGAGTGTGTAACCATTGAAGATAAGGCACGATACGTCAAAGAGCTGGAAACGAGTGAAGAGATAATTTTGGATAAAGAAGCAATATGCTTTAACGCCGGACTAAGATCTGTGACGAAATTATGGTTAAATTCGTTGTGGGGAAAGTTTGGACAACGTGAAAATGTGATAAAGACAGAGGTGGTGATAACAGCAGAGAGATTGACACAATTGCTTACCAATGCAGATATTGATGTGTGCGGGATATTGCCGGTAAACGACGAGAACCTGTACGTCAATTGGTGTTACAAAGACGAAGCTCTGTCACCTTCGCCCACTAACGTAGTCATTACTGCCTTCACAACGGCCCACGACAGATTGAAGCTCTTTGAGTATCTCCATGCTTTGGGGCAGCGTGCGCTCTCACGGATTCAGTGTTTTACGTTAACAAAGACGAGACCAAGTGCGATTTACTGACCGGTACTACACTAAGCAGTCTCACGGATGAGCTAGCCTATAAAGGATTAGGTATATACATCACATCGTTTTTGTCCAAGATGCAAGATTAAAGGTATACGGTTAAATCATGCAAATAGTCAAAAACTAAACTTTAACACGATTCGCGAATTGATCCTTTCGCCGAATAGCGAGGTAATTCTGTCGAATCTTGCTATACATCGAAAACTATTTCACGACGTGGTTACACAAAACGAAACAAAAACGTGTAAACCTGTGTACGGCAAACGAAGATTCGTGACGTTAGACAGGAGTTATCCATACGATTTCAAGAGCACCCCAACGATGACTGACGTAATTCAGTGAAACTAGATGACACGAGCGGTGCTCATTGGCCGCAGCGCTGCGATCGACAAAAAAGCTCATTGATCGATCGCAGCGCTCTCAATTCGCTGACTGGTCGCGTCGGCTGCAACGAATTCGCCGCAAGCGCCGTTACTCACGAGCTCATTGGCGCTCGCGAGCTCCTCGGCAGAGGTGGCAGTAGACACCAGTAGAAGAGATGGATGAACGATGGAAACATCCGTTTACCTCGTTGCTATGCGGGCCCACGGGCAGCAGTAAAACGGTATTTGTAAAAATTTTTAAAGGATTTGAACCGCATGTGCGACACAAAAATCAAACGCGTCATCGTGTACTACTCCGAGTGGCAGCCAGGATACAGAGATTTGAGCCAGAACGTTGAATTTCGCGAAGGTTTTCCACAGAGCAGCAACTACACTGGCGATTCGAGGCCGAAGTTCATTATCATCGATGATTTGATGCGCGAGTCATCGTCAGGCGGCACTGTTGTCGATATCTTTTCTAAAGCATCGCATCATCATTCTCTGTCTGTCGTTTTCATCACGCAAAACGTTTTTCACCAGGGAAAAGGACAGCGCGATATCTCTTTGAACGCTCATTATATTGTTGTCTTTAGAAATTTGCGCGATCGCTCTCAGATACGACATCTCTCGCGCCAAGTGTGTCCAGATGATCCACGTTTTTTGCAAGAAGCTTACTGGGACGCAACATCGAAGCCCTACGGTTACCTGTTGTTCCACTTGAAACAAAACACGCCGGATAATTGCAGATTTCGCACTTGTATATTTTCCAACGACGAGCTGCATTACGTGTACGTGCCACGGAATAAAAAGCTTAAAGGTAGCGACACCACCAATCTCGTACCAGTCGTCTCTCTGTAATGGCGCCGAGAAGATATCCTTTCACTCACAAGGACGCAATCGTATTGAACGCTCTGTACCATCTCAACGGTAAACAACGAAAGGCGGACATTCTGCGAAAGTCTGCCGAACTTCGTGTGAGTTTGTGTAATAAGAAAAAGATTATCGTGCAGCGACGTGGATTTTTAACCACTTTACTGGCACCTATCGTTGGTACGATTTTAACCAACAATTTGAGTAAGCGAGGAGGAGGAAAAAAACATGAAACACGCTCGAAAGATGGTTCTCTTGCCTCAAGAGAGCGTGAAACGCCTACAGGGAGTTCTCGCTAACGGTGGCATGACATTAAAGAGTGTGCAAACCCCTGGCACTGTAACGAGTAGATGGAATGCGGAGATCAACGAAATATTAAATTCGTCGGCGTACAAGAACGAGCGAGAAAAATGGGCGCGGTATCTCGCCGTCCTGCAGTGTTACCTTCACTTTAAAGATGATGCTAACAGCTATAAAATGAAAAACCGTTGCCAAGTAATTGGCAGTTAGCTTCCTCCTAACTAATTTATTGTTCCATTATTATCTCGTTTGTATTATTAATTTAT
>JAWWML010034691.1:0-11153 GCA_035047165.1 Ormyrus rosae
CTCTCTCTCTCTCTCTCTCTCTCTCTCTCTCTCTCTCTCTCTCTCTCTCTCTCTCTCTCTCTCTTAATTATTTTCTTTTATTTAATTGAACATGGGTAATTAATTCACAATATAGTAATTGTCTTACCTTAGAGACTGCTAGCGATATAGCTTTTTGATGATCAGCGATCCAGCAGTGTTCCAACGAGAGTTGACAGTCAGGCGCTCTGCACTACTTCCTGGACTTAGCAGCGGGCACCCGTGCGCCTGCACGAGCAAGCGGTTGGGCGCAATGGAAATATTCACCGTACAACACTTTTTACGCGATACACAAATCGAACACTTTCCCGAGGTTTCGATGTTAAACGATGATGCACGTGGGACCGCAAACAATAATCAAACTTAATTAATAGAAAAACCGGATCAAACTTCAGATCGGACGCGAGAATTCTAACATTACGATCGGAAAACTATTCTAAGTCCCTATGGGACTGCAAAAACTAGACCTGGTTTTCGACGTATCGGAGTCGAGACCGGAGGCTTCAACTAAAGGAAAGAGAAGTTTGCACTTCATGCAGCATCTCCGTTTCTCTTGCGTTAGGCAAGGGAGAGGGAGGTCCTCTCCTGACCAGTAAGTGCAACTCAAGCGCTTTTCTATACGCGCGCTCCGGGCTTTCGAAACTTAAACTAAATTGGACTTATGATTATAAGAAGTAAAATGTAAAAACTTATAATCATTTAACATTAATTGCGCTTAAGTAAAAAATAAAATATACGTAACGTAATACATATTTAAAATTAGGTTTTTATAAAAATGAATTTTTTTTCCTCACTTTTTCGTATTTTAGACACTATATTGAGAAGTCGGTGGGTGATAGCAAAAAATGGACGACGAAAATAGAAAGAGCGTAAAAAAATACAATAAGACATGTATTTTCAAAAGGATTCATTGACTTGATCTTATAAATTTCACTAGCTAAAGAAAAAGTAAAATTTTGGGCTTTCCCGGGCAAAACAGGTGAAGAATTACATCTTGTAAGTTAGGAATCTACAATGAATATTTCATATGTTTTATCGCTAATAATGATGGCAAAAAAATAGAATTCAGAAAAAAATTTGCGAATTACTGCCGTTTTTGACTTATTCGTGGCTGAAAATAAAAAATTTTGAGGTTATGTATACATTCAAAGTAAATTTTGTCCTCATATACCATTTTTATAAATTTCATGAGCATGAATTATTTCAAACTCGCTGTAGGATCACGTATTTGATTGGAAAATCGTAAAATTATGAATTACCACCACCATCTTAAACCCGACATATTGAATTTCAAAATTCGTGGTATGGAGTTTTTTAGTACAACTCTGTATGACACCAATCCAGAGTTTTATCAGACTCCTGCAATGCTTTCATGGAAAAATGAAAAATTTTTGAAAAAAAAATTACGTAATTTTGCGATTTTTTTCGAATTGGCTGGTATATTGGAAAATCATGCAGTCCGATCGGAAAAATAACATCAGATTAGAAAAAAGCGACCCCAGGAACCTTCAGGACATGAGTTTTCATGAATATTATTCAACTGTTTTTATGAAAAATATATATGTAAAATCAGAGACAATTATATGCCCATTCAAGGTGAAACGGGTTAATCTCTTTTTTAAATAATTTTTTGTTAACAAATTTAAAATTAAATAAGTAAATTTTTGTACGATTAATTTTTATGTGACTGATTATGATTCCACTTTTAGTTTTCTGATATTTTCAATATTTAATAGTTATAAACAAGCTATTCACAAATAAACGTAAAATTTTTAAATAATGTAGGTGTAGAAAGTTCGAAAAATTTTATTTTTTTACTAATGTAACGTCAGATATTAATTCAGCGACCCTAAAAACTCGTAACACAATAGGTTAAGTAATAATATATCACTTAGTTTAACGTTTAGAGGACGAAAAATCTACTGTAGTGGCTCAAAAATAAAAGTAACTTAGAACTGCTTGACAATATTTACGGGTTTTTTGTGTTCCCTAGCTGGGAAAAAGTACAATTATTCAAATTTGAGTAAAATCAGATTTCTCATTATATTATATTATTTCAATAATTTTTCAAATTATATATTTCCATTGATATTTTTATTACGTCTTGCCATCTTGAATTTCAAAAACATAGTAAATTATGATAATTGAACTCAAGGCTATCAAGTACAATGTTTTTCAATTTTTTCTGATAGTTTATGACTGAAAGAATTTTTTTTTTAAATCGAAAAATTATGTACATTAGCGTTACCTTACAGGACAAGAAATCCACTATAGTGGCTCAGTAAGTGACAGATACTTTACCCACATGTATTCCCCGATATTAGATACTAATTTTATGTATTTTCTTAGAGAGATCGATCATCCCAATTCCCCGTACTGTAAAGGTTAATTGCGCGACTCAAAAGGTTACATGCGGTCTGCATAATGCATTCCTGTTTTGGTACAATTTGTAGTCTATTTATCATTATTGGAGGAATAAATTGAGTTTGTGTTTCATTTTCTTAGTTGCTTTCCACAGAGATTAATCGGTTGCATTCGTAGGCGTATAATTCTCTAACAAGGAAAATTCTTGAGCATAACCCTCGAAAAGTATACTCATTTTTTAATTGTGATTTTAATCTGTCATCGAAATGAAATAAAATTTCATAAGAAATCGAAAATTTAATACGAAAAGAATCGACGCATTAGCACGTAAAAAAATCGCTGCCAAGTCATTCGCAGTTAGCTTCCTTCTAACTAAGTTACTGTTCCATTATTATCTCGATTTTATTATTATTTTATTTTTATATGCTCATTTTAGAATTTAATGAAAAACTAATAAAATTTAAATATAAATTTTGTTATTGGAATATTTAAAGTCCTAAAAAACAGAATTTTTGAAACTCCATGTACAAAACTTAATTTCGCGTAAACTTGAATGAAAATGCATGCGCTAAATTAAGTCATATAAAAATATTAGCCCAGGAAAGTAATTCTTTTTATTTTATTTGAACTATCTCTAAAACTAATGTAAAAAATCATAATAAAATAATAATAATAATAAAAACAATACGTTATATATTTAATCGCGATACCATATATAATTTAAAATCGTTATAAAACAAAAACTAGTAGATGAACTTAAAAAATTCTTTTTAATTTTGAAAATTTAGTTAAAGACGAAAAAAATAAGTTGTCGATCATTGAAAGAGATCGATTATTCACTAAGATACAGCTATTGAAATAATTGAAAAAAATAAATAAAACTTTAATATTTTTTTAACTAATACGTTTCATAAGCAGAAACTATACAGCTCTGAATATGTAAAAGATCTACCTTTTCCCAAAATTTCAAGTAATTTAAAATCTTTTTACTTCCGTAATCGTGTCCCCTAGAAAACTCATTTTTTTCGGTTTTAAGCTTTTTATTCAAAACCTAATTAACAAAATGGCTTGAAATTTTTACAGATTATAGCTATATACATTCTTAATTACCAAAATTTTTTCAGAGCAGTTGATAATTTAATTTAAAAGTTATAAGCTTTTAAAAAAAACACGTTTTTGTTAAAAACAAAAAAACTATAAGAGCTAGGATAACTTTTTTTCTCTGCAATTATAGGTATTTTTATGTTCCTTAAATTGGCCTTTCGATTCAAATAGCTCAATCCTATTATTAAAAAAAATTAAAATTAAATTTTTCAAAACTCGAAAATTTGCGATAAAACAAAAACAAATAAGCTAAACAAAAAAACATTTTTTTTACTTCTATTGCAAAAGAAAAGCAAAAAAATGAGCTGTGAACGATGAAAATCCGTTCAGTAGAAGTTGAGATCCAGGCGTATACATAAACATGCACACACACACACACATACACACACACGCACGCACACATACATTCATACAGACATTTTTGAAAAACTTTATTCTTGTTCCTGACACCTTAAAATACAATTATAACCAATTTTTCGAACAACTCCACAAATTACTATCACAATGCTTCCTCTAGGAGGAAGCAATAGGTGTCTGATACTTTCTAATTTACTTTGATACATAAAAAATCAGGATACTTTTCGAGGGTCGGAATCGAGAGGTTTCCTTGTAAGAAGTTTTTGAATACTGTCAAAGGCAAAGAAACGCTCATATACGATCGTTCGCGTTTTTAGGAATGATCCACGTTTCGGGCAATCTGAAAAAATTAAGGTGTCTAAAATATTCGTGCTTATATAATAATTGGATAAAAATTATTTGAAATCTCTTGTGATATCTCTTCTAATAAAAATAAAAGCAACATTTAAAAAAATTTTTGCTGCCGATATATAGGGAGCTCAATAATGTTTGTGATATATAAAAGTCTTCTGTAAAATAAAATAAATACTGTAATAATTATATATCACAGTCAATATATAAAATAATAATACATCAAAGTCAAATTCGTAAAATTCTAATAACATCGCAGTCTATCTTACTGGTTAACCTGCAGGCGGCCGGTATTGATACTGTAGAGAACTTTTCCCTTGAAAAAGTACTACAGATATGGATGAACCAAATGTTGGTACCAAAAGATGCCAGCTCGACCACCAGGAGGTTAATAATATTATGCAGTTAAAAAGCAGCGAGTAAATAAAAATTAAAGAGTTATACTTTCGCCAAAATACGTCTACTATGGTCAGTCATAGTATAAAATATAGATCGATACTATAAAATTATGTGTCAAAATTTACTATCTGCAGTACCAAAAGGCTCTATTCTGTAAAAGTTTTGTTTCGATTTTTTTGCCTTCTGATTCAAAAAATAGTATACGTAACAAGGGCTATCGGTATCCCTCGCTTCGCTCAAAATTGTTGTACTTGAATCGAAAGCTACTATTCTTAAACGAGTGCATGAATTGAGTTTCTTTTCATGGACTGTAAGCGATTAAGAGTTTAGTTAAAGCATGGTTTTTGGATATGAGTTATTGATTTGGGGATCGAAAATTTAAACTACCCTACTTATACTTTATTTGGGGAAAAAGAGATTGTATTCAATTCTCTGCATTGATAAACAAACGATATTTATATATATATATATTTTCAAAAAATCCATTACAAGCCTACTTATAGGCTTGTAATGGATTTATTAATTTCATTTGGATTCATTTACTGAGTTGTTTAATCCTATTTATTATTCAAATGTCTATTCATTATTAAGTGGCAAAAGCCAAGCCGATTGATAAGAATCAGAACAAATAAGCGTGTGTCTTAAACCTTACTGAAAAAAGTTACCACTTTCGTTATTATCTGAAAAAGGAATACGACATTAAATAAAGTACGTAGTGCGGATCTAAGTTGAGTACTGCAACTACAAGAGAGTAAAAATATTGCCACACTGACATTACGCGATAGTTAATAATTAAAATAATTATAAAATTTAAAATTAATGTTGAATTCTTTTTTCCGTCAGTCGGACACCAGTTCTTTAGGGCCGCTTTTTATTGCCAAATTAAGGTTCAAATTTACTTCTAAATCTACGTCTGTAAGTGTATCAAAGTTGATTTTAATACTGAAAAAGAGATGCCATAGACTGCATTAAAAAGAATAGGGAAGTGACGATCCGTATTAAAATCTATAACCATTTTACTTCATGATATGAAAGCAATCTGACTTTCTAATTTTAAAAATGTAAATTAACAGTTTATTCTTTTAACTTACATGAATATTAAAGTACATAAGACTCATATGAAAATTTCTTAATAACTAAAACTTATAAAAATATAATTTCAATATGTTCGGATTTTAGATTCTGGCTTTAGCACTTGGCAGACCGTTAACGAATGGTGGTCCAATGCGTTCTCCGAAAGCAATTCAACCATCTAACGTATCACCCAATTTGGTTTCGGATGAGAGATTTAAATCAGTTACTGCCTTGACACCAAATGCTGCCGTTTCATCTTCTGATCCAATAATTATTGATCTAGTGCAAAGTTCACCTACAAAGCAACCAAGTCCTGCCGCCACAACACCTTTTACGTGGAAACCTGTGAGAACATTTGCTGAAGTTGAAGTTCCTTCAACAATTGCATCGACAACTTCTATTTCCAATCCCTCATCAAATACAAAGGTATCGACAACAACGTCGAAAGTATTAAGTACAACTTTTGCAAGAACTACTCCATCAACTGCATCATGGACAACTGTAAGAACGACGCCTCGAACGACCGTATCAATTCCAAAACCAACAACTAGAGCACCGATTATCATAACTGCCAAAACTCATGTTACGAATAGACCGAGACCGAGGCCAACTACATTACCTCCTCCATCGGGGCCATTTGGTAAAATCTTACTTAAATTCCAATTTAGAAATTTATAATAATTGCTAATTTACGAATTATGACGAGCTATCATTCTAATAGTTTTTGCAAATATACAATTTTTAACTTTTTGAAAATATTTTTAGTTTAATAGAAGCTTCAATAAATAAAGCTCAAAATGATAATAGGAACCAAGATTGTTTTACTTTATTTTTAAAAATTGATAACACAATCATTATGCATCAGAAAACTTTCATTATTTTACTTTGCTTCTTCGTCGTGTTATAGAGCCTGACAAATTATTCTCGATTTATCAAAACTATCTCGCTCGTACTGCCGGGTTTTTATGGGATCCAAGCACTTCAAAAGCAACTGTCTTTCTTGCACTTATTACAGAAATATCACTTAATAAAGAAATATACATGTGCATGTTTACATATTTATTGTACTTATATTTGAAGATCTTTATGTTTTTTCAGCTTTCGCGACAAATCTTTTACAATCCATATTCGGTCGAAATCCATTTGCTCCAGTAACAACGCAAAGACCTGTGATTAGAAAACCAGTATCAACGGTAAAAAAGATTCCAACGACACAGAGAACAACTACACCGTCAACCACAACTACAACTACAACTACAACTACAACTACAACTACAACTACAACTTCCGCTCCACCAGTTATTCAAGTGCAGGCAAGCCATTCAACTCCCAGATCTATTCAAGTGTCAGATAATGCCATTTTACCGATTGTTGCCAAACAATCTGAAACAACTTTTTCACCAGAAGACGATGCCAAATTTTTGGCTTCTTTGTTGGATCTTGCTCGAAATATGGGTGAGATTTTTAATTTTTATAAATTTAAGCAATATTTTTCCACAGATAAAAATACTGGATAAAGTAAGAATACCCATCTACTTTCTACTTTTCAAGCTATTATTTTTACTTTTCAGAGATTCGAAAGGCACGACTTTTAAACATAATTCCATACTTACGAAATAACAGTAATTAGCTACCTTTTGACAATAACTTATAAAACAAAGTTATTGAATATAAAAACTGAAATAGGAGAAATTAATAATCATTTCTGAAATAATTATATTTATTTAGTATAGAAGTATTATTGTAAATAATAAGTGAACGACATCTATTTTTTAAAATTTTTTTAATTGGTATTTTAAATTAAGTTCCTAATAAACATTTTTGATTGTTTTCTCGTAAAAAATTTATTTATTGCAAAATTAGTACAGGAAGTTAATAAATATAGACTTCAGAAAGTTAGAAACAAAATTTCATCAAATTCAAGAAAAAACTACGGATATTTTATAATTTGTTATAATCATAAGATGCAGAGCGGATTTTATAAAGAAAATCTATTTGACGTAGGGCATATGGGTAAAGGGCAGTATTTTCAACTACTATGTAACGACTTTTTTTGCGTAATTGCAAAAAGACTGAATTAACAATACAATAAAAAAGAAAAACTATGGAAACTATGTGGAGATACTAAATAGAATTATTAACAATGCTAAAAACGCCTATGAACAGCAAACAGAATACAACTTATACAATCCTAAAAACCTATGAAAAATAATAAAACAAAAATTAGGTAAAAATAAAAATAGAAGTAATAGCATCAACTATATAACGGACGAAAATCTGCCTAATATTAATTTGTTGTTTCTTCGGTTCTCGAAATCGTGTCTCAGCACTTTTAGTATTTGATTATATTCTTCATTGTATATATATAAAAGAAAATTTGACCAGAAGCATTAAAGACAGCGGAAGTAATTCCTATACCACACAAAGCTTTACATAAAGCTAAAGAAAAACATTTATCTACCAATTACAGACCCATATCTTTAATCCCCAACGTTGTGAAAATATTTGAAAAATTAATACACCACAGAATATCAAGTTTCATTTATGAACGTAACTTGTTTTCAGACAAACCATATGAATTTAGAAAAAATAGAAGCAAAAATGACGCTCTACATCAAATTTCTGACTCAATATGTAAATGTCTTGATTCAAACAACCCTATTGCTGTCACTTTTCTGGATATTGCAAAAGCATTTGATACAGTAAATCAAATTCTATTAGATTAACATTATAGTTAAAGGATTAGAAGTGCTCCATATAACCCCATAAAGAATTATTTAACAAATAGACTACAAACAATTTCAACCTGTAAGCATGGGAGTCCCCCAAAGTACAATCTTGGAACCATTGCTATTCATTTTATATATCAATGACATAATAGAAATTTTGCTAGAAAATTCAGTGATATCTTACGCTGGTAATACTGCAATAATAATAAAAGGCATAAACTGGTAAGAGATTGAACTAACAACGAATAAAAATTTGCAAGTGATATATAACTGGCTAGCACTAAATAAATTATCTTTAAATACTGAGAAAGCAAAATTCATTGAATTTGGCAACTTTAGAAATAGCACACCTAAAAACTTAAATATAAATATTATACAAGGCAGACAAATATTAAAAGTTAAAAAAATTAAATATTTAAGTGTAATATTTGACAGTACCATGAAATAGGACAGACACATTGAATACACATACAATAAATCTTAATACCTAATATTCATTTTTTATAAATTGTCCAGAATCAATCGAAAAATTACACCTTTGATTCGCTTGGAAACCTTGCAATAATGACAATCAATGCTTTTGTGCAAATCCTTGACTTGTTCTTTCAACAAGTAAGAAAGGATTTCTTACTTTGTATTATCTTTGTATGATACATATTCTACACTGGAATTCCACGAGGATACTACCGGAATACCGAATAAATGTATTCAATGCTTTCGCTCATTTATATGCTCAAGAGGCAATCGTACGTAAAATTACCAACCTACAAATGGTTACAAATACTTAGCTTTTCACCTGATATTAGCAAGCATAACAACAAATATGCCCCAATAGAAATAAAATATGAAAAGGTACGAAAACGTACGAAAATATAAGAAAATGTAGGTTTGAGTTTCGATTCGGACATTTCATACATTTTTGTACGTTTCCATATGTTTTGATACATTTCCGTACTTTTCCATACAGTTTTTAACATTCCGGTACATTTTTACCAAATTTTTTCGATAGCTGAATCAAAGCAAAAAATGCACTTTTACATAATTTTTATTTCCATTGGGGTGGATAAAATAATGCGTGGAAACAAAAGTCTGTTTGCAATCACATATAACCAACCACGAATATAACAAAATCGAACAAAGAACTCCAAGTGTGTTACACAACATGATAAAGGAACATTTAGAGACATCCAAAAAAATTACGATTCCCAATAGCATAACAAGCAGGGCTATTATATTGCAAGGATAAGAGATTAGGTCATTGCTATACGGTAGGGATGGCATTCACGCGATATTGAAGAAAATTCCAACTGAAGAAAGGAAGAGCTTGAAAAACTTCCCAACTTACAAGTCAATACAACGAACCTACATATTTCTTTATGGGGCATACCTACCGAATCTACATAGTAATAACACAAAATGATAATGGATACCTAAAATATTAAAATAACATTTATAAACCTAATAAAAGAAGCCGCACTGTTTTTCATAACCATAAATAGACGACTAATTCATTTTTTAGATTACTTAAAAACTTTTGTTTATAAAAAGGCACAAACTATAAAACAATGTACTTACTGTGTGAATTCCCAGCTCGCTGGATTTAATCATATATTTCATAAAAGGAACAACTCAAGCTTCAGAACTCACAAATAAACCTAGTATTAAAAACTGCATAGAGACAGTATTCCCTAAAATTGTCAAGATAGTTGAAGATAATAACATAACAACATAATAACAAAGTAAGCTATTTGGAGGCGGCAGAGATATATAATAAATTACTAAATCAAACAACACTCGAATGACCTATGGAGATATTAACTACTTGGACTCAAATAGGGCGCTATTTTACTTTAATAGTTATAAGAGGAAAACAAACTTTCTCCAATTCTATATTCTCCAATCCTCTAAAACAATATCCGCCCTATAAGCACTTAGTAGTTATAAATGATATAATCTTCACAGCTTTCTGTAAATGTGTTTCCTCAAAACAACACAAGAAGATGTTTCCGCATCACCGAGTGACGTGTGCGGTGAGACTTACTAGTCCTGACAGACTTAATAATATGGAAAGAATGCTTTTTGCTAGAGATAGAAACAAAATGACGGAAAAATCTGCATCTGCAAGATCTATGCTTACAAAATATTGTAATTAATGTGGTTGTGGCGATTGAAGAGAAAGAGTCTGCACAAATGGCTTGATCCTGTAACTGCGTTACAAGGACCCAAGTCGTATATTGAATTTAGTTTAACTTTTAAGTTTTAGGTTAAGTTTAGTTAATAAGTACACTAGACAAGCGTACAGGAAAACTAGTTACCTCTGCTGGATTACAAAAGTAACGTATTGTTTGTACAATGGTTGCATTTATCGTAATCTTATTGTACTTATTACTTTAGGTTAAATAAGTAAATAAATAAAATATATTGCTGTTATTTGCTTTCGTGCATAGCACATAAACTAGACTGACTTTAAAATCTTCAGTGTGCATACGTATGGCACAACGTAAAAATGTGTAAAACTATTTTAAAAAGTACCATTTTAAAGTAGGTACTTTTTTGGATATTCTTATGCATTTTTATGTTATGCCATGTGCTGCACACTTATGCCGAATTTAAAATTAATTTGTTATTTCAGACTAAAGATTTTAACGCCAGTCTAGTTCATGTGATCCGCACTGCAAGCAAATAGCAGCAATAAATTACGTTAAAAAAATCATTACACTTAAAACTGTGGATTTTCCTGAATACATTGAAGTTATA
>JAWWML010034692.1:0-11153 GCA_035047165.1 Ormyrus rosae
AAACTTATAACAACTTTTACAACAAAAAACAATATTACAAGCTAAGTAGCTTAGATAGATTAAGTAATCGGGAACAAAATGTATGCGTCTAATTATTGTAAAATTTGTGGCAGTAATTTTCTGCAGTATTAGAGAAACTTCGTAGTAAAGTTAGTAACAGTTTTAGTACTATTGAAAATTTATCTTTCATTAAAATAGCATAAGTATTAATAAAGATTGTATTTAAATTTCAATGCGAGTATGTATTAAGTTCATTCAAATATACATGCAGGTATACATTTAATCGTCCCATATGTGAGAATACATGCATGTGTCAATTTACGCTTATGTAATTTAGTGGAACCGTATTAGTGTATTTACCAGACTGTATTTATTCGTGTGAATTTGTATAGGTGCCATTATGTGTATGCATATGTGTAAGCCCCTGCGCGGCTATATATGTGTAAATGTACGTATTTAGATGTTTGTACGTTTGCATTAGTATATCGGCTTATGTGCCTCTATAAGCGTGTATTTGGTTACATTTGCAGATGTATGCTCATCAATACATGAAGCACGATTACGACGATTATGGCTATCTCAGTGCAGTTTTTAAGTGTGTATAATAAATTAATAATAATTCATTATTACTGCAATTTCATTTTATAACTTATGTTCTCTGTATGTCTACGTATGTAATTTTGAATCAGCAGAGATGCAGTTACGAATTACAGACAAGTCAAAGCTTAAGATTAAACAGTAACAGTCTTGTCATCAGGACCTATGCTTTTCATTAAAAATATTAAACTTAAAATCTTAACGGTATAAAAAATGTATTACATTTTTACAATATTTATGAAATATTTAGAAAGGTGCAGCTTTGTTTCAAGGTACTAAAACAATAAGATAATAAAAAGATACATGAAACTTATTAAACAGAAAAATTTGAAGTTGTCCTTAAAAAAAAAAAATTACACCCATTTAAAAAAAATGTTACAACCAATAATTAGTGTTCTTATATCTCAATGAACTTCAATTGTAGCTGTAAGAATAACTTCATTCACGGAAGCCGACTCGACAAAAAAAAAACGTGCAAAATAACGATTTCTCACAATTAGTCACATTAATGACTTTGTTCTCGAAACTTACGTAGAATTCAGAAGTCGACAAAAACGGAAAAAAATTCGCGAAAAAAATAGCGAACTCAGGAAAGAGAGAGGTAGAAAGAGTGGGGGCTTGCAAGAAAAGAAGGAAAGTGTTAAAGTACGAAAGTTATTACGTCGTCGCGGCCATAAAAAAGGGTATTTCCTTGCCGCTCGGCGCGCAAGAATGCGAGGTGAAAAAATAAAAAAAAAAGTATAGAGAAGAGAGGCGAGAAGAGGAAGAAGAGAGAGAGGGAGAGAGAGAGAGAGAGCGCGCGTTTGCGATTCGCTACTGCGCGCGCGAGACGCGTCGTTTTATACTCGGGGCCCAGGAAATTCCCTTTGATCGAGCCGACAGGTTGATCCTCTGCCGTCGTCCTCCGTGCCGTAGAGACATGCTTTAATAATTCTTTTTATCGCCTCCTCTGCGAGAGAGCGAGACAACTCGGTCAACAGAGCGGCTGCGTCGTTGCCTCGGCCTTAAATATTCATAGATTGGAAACTGACAAAAGCAATGAACATTGGTCCCCCTCGCGCAACGTTTTTTTCCTCCTTTTCGTCGAGTTTTCGATCTTTTAAACGAATGTGCTTTACGGCTTTTCAGCGAATTTGTGCACACCAAATGTTCACGGGAGCGGGTGATGCAGTGCATGAAGGGTGCAGAAAGGATGGTTTATTCATTCGCTTTTTATAAAGCTCTAATTGTTTTAGTCTTAACTAAACTTTAATATTAGGAATAGGTCTGTAATTTAAATTTAAGTTAGTTCTACAGTTTGTTACGCTGATAAATAAATCGTATTTTACACATCCCTAATTGATATTAAAGCGCTGTTATACTGCTATTGATATTAAAACATTGTTTAAAACTATTCTCGAAATCATAATTACCGTACCAGAAAAACCATAAATAACGAAATTCATAATTTACAATGTTTGCAATTTGAGAATGATTATTCAGTATAATGGCCGAAATAATACTTATTGTCAAACAGGTAATGTTAAATTAAAAGTAATCGACAGTAATGACACTAGAAATAGAATATTGTGAATACTCGAGTATTGATACTAGATATAGAATATTGTGAAGTATTATTTCGGTCATTATACGGAAATTAAATAGAGTCGATCTTCGTGTGCTTAGGTAACAATAAGAATACTGACATCGTTACCAGTTATACGGTGGTCAGTCGTCACTAAGGCCTGATCGGTTACAGATAGTTTAAACATAATTTTCTCGAAATAGTTACAAAGTTAGACTATGCGGAAAATATTGAAAGCCGTTACTATAACTACAGTATTTAAATTATTGAGATTTAGCATGAAAATTTTTGCTATTTGGCCAGTATGCGAAGATATTGGAAGTCGCTGGACATTTTTCTATCGTGTTTTATGGTGGTTTTATGTAGTGAACCAAGTGATTCTTTTAATTCCAACTGTGCGTACGATATTCGAAACTTCTGACGATATAGATTCAGCTTGTTATTCGGGGATAGAAACTATAGGCTTTATGGAATCAATAATTATTTTAATTTATTTTAAATTTCAAGCACCTCTTTTAATGGTATGTATTTTAATAATCATAATTATTTCACAATACATATTTTATTTCATTTAGGTTATACTTCGTGCAACCGAAAATCAGTTAAAGGATAAAGAATCATTGATCACTTTGAATACGGCTTATATCTATGTGAATATGTTCTTAATAATTTTCTTTTTGTATTTTATCTTAATTTATATGTACGTTTCTAAGCCAGAAACGTTGGAAAATACAGGTATAGTTACATCGGCTCATTATACCTTTTCAATTGAGGGTAAATTTATGAAAATGTTGCTTTATTGTAATCAACTTGTGGCTTTATTTCATACCGGAGTAATATTGATCACCGATGGTATTTTTGTATTACTTACTTATATGTGTACTGTACGTTTAAAGATTTTAGAAAATAAATTCAAAAAAGCAAAAGTTTTTGACGATTTCAGAGAGATTATAGATGAACATCAATTTGCTCTTACGTGAGTTTTATTTCTGTCTTTTCTGATTTAATTTATAAAAATATATTTTTTAACGGAATTTCCTTTTTTAAGCTTGATTGAGGAAACCAATAGAGTCCTTGGAATGGTGGCTTTTAAAACAGTTGGCTGTTTCATGTGCTACAGTATTATTGCATCAATACAATTAATTCATGTAATTATATAAATTTTTAATAAAGTACAGTAATAAAAATAAATTAAATAGGCATTCCATTGTTGGTTTTAGTGTGTATATTTTGACTCAACAATTTGTATAATTTACGAAATCAGTACAACTACTAGACATAATAAACAGTCATTTAGTTTTCCATAAAAAAGTTATGTAATTCTTATTATAATTTTATGACGTACTAGCATAATAAAAACTTTAGAAATATTTAAAAATGTTTTGTTTAACCTTTAAAGGGCCAGAAACCTGAATATAGAATAGAAAATACTTATCTAAAATAATGTCAAACGTGTTTTTAACCAAATTTATATCTAGATTTGCCAGCCCTCTAAAGGTTAACCATTAGATAATAGAGATAATGAATAATCTTAGAAATACCAATCGATATTCTTTAACTTTTTAAGCAAACTGAAATAACTTTACGAGCGATGCATCAATTTTTCATCCTTTTAACTGTTTACTCGAGAATTGGTGTATGTGCCGAAGTTGCAGAAAACTTAGCATCACTTGTAAGTTCAATATAAAAAAATCTTAAATGATACATTTACTAGAACATTGTTACAATAATACTCTTGATTGTAGAGCACTGATTTAGAAAATGCAGCGTATTCTTTGCTATGGTATAAAGAAAGCAGAAAAATTAAAACTATAATAATAATAATCATTCGCCGTTGTCAAAAAATACCTAAAATAAATGTGGATGGATTCATGTCCGTTCTGAACAGAAGCTATTTACAGACGGTAAGCTACAATTAAATATCTTCCAAACTATATTTAATTCGCGATATTTTTTTACAGATATTTTACACTACCTTCTCGTACTTCACAACAATAAAAGCTATATTCGGCAAATAGTAATGCGGTGAATATTTTTTAGTATTTTCTATTATTTAGTTCATTCTTATAACAAATATTTGTCAGTGTAAAGGAAAAGAAATCTTATAATATTTGAAGTAAACTATTATTAATTATTGTAAAAAAAATAGCAAAAGCTATAACTTCTAAGGACTAATTAAAATCGAATAATTAGGGTTATCTACTTGTGACATTATTTGATGTTACAAAACTATTTTAGTAATAATTTCTATTTAGCTTAGAAATATCGTTAAGAACACGCAACATGCCTCATTAGCGAAAATGATATTGGGGTAGAATAATTAATTCAAAATGTTACGAATAGTATTTTGTGATATCTCAGTCGATCATCACGCTGCGTTTGTAACAGAATAATTTTTCTTCAATTTGTAATATGTTAACAATGTACAAAATAAAATTTCGATTTATTTTTGATATTAAAGTTGTTTTTCGACTATTAATAGTGTTCATGAAAATTTTTGGGATTTGGCCAGTGTATAGAAATTATAAAAATTGTTCGTTTCTATTTTATAGAGTGTTATGGTGGTTTTATTTTTTAAATGACCTAATTTTTATCTGTATGACTGTGCAAACTGTATTTAGAACTAGTACTGGTGATCTAAAATCTACCTTTTATTCGATGTTGGAATTAATAGGAATATTAGAATCTACTGCAATTATGATTATTTTAAGATTCCAAGAATCTCGATTGAAAGTGAGTAATGTAAAATTTATAAATAAGTTTGAATATTATGCATTTCACATTATTATCTGATATACTTTAATTATTTAGAACTTACTTCGTACGACAGAAGACCAGCTTAACAATAACGAATTAGTGGTTATTTTAAATACTACTAATGTATATTTAATAATGTTTTCACTGATTTACATTTTCTATGCGATAATTATATATACTTACATTAACAAGCCAGAAACATTAGAGAATAAAGGAATAATTACAACGACTCTATACCCATCTGCAATTGACGTTAACAAAATTTTAATATTGATTTACTGTCATCAAATAATTGTTTTATTTCATACAGGAGCAATAATGATTATGGACGGTGTTTTTGTATTTTTAATCTATACGTGTGCGATGCGTTTGAAAATTTTAGAGAATAAATTAGCAGATGCAAAAAGTTATAATGATTTGATACAGTTTGTTCGCGAACATCAAGTTACTATAACGTCAGTAATTTAATATTTTTTTATACTAAACACTTGTTTTGAAAACTAATCGAATTATATTGTTTCGGATAGGTTAATGGAGGAAATGAATAAGTTTTTTGGAATCATAGCTGCAAAAACTGTTGCATGTTTTATGTGTTACAGTATTATTGGTGGAATACAATTAATTAATGTAAGGATCCTTATTTGTTGAGCAAATATTACTGAATAAGTTTTAAAATGTTCTATTTACTTTTTAAATGTAACTTTTACTTTATTCTTCTTTATATTACAGAAAAGAACCAAAAATTCAAAACTTTTTCTAAATTTTTATATTTTTTATCGCATTTAAAAGTATAATTTTTATTCTTAAGGGTAATCATAAACATTTTATTCCATTTTAAAGCAAACTCAGGTAACAATTCAAGGAGTACACCAACTTGTGATGCTCTTAACTGTATATATGAGAATATGTGTATGTGCTGAGGTTGCGGAAAATTTATCTTCGCTTGTAAGTTAAATATTCAAGGAAGTAAAAGTATGGTTTACATATTATTGTTTCTAAAATCATTTTTTAGAGTGCTGATTTACAAACTGCGGCATATTTCACAATGTGGTATGAAAATAATTTGAGATTTATTACAGCAATCATAATAATTATGCATCGCTCACAAAAGATATTCAAAATACATGTCAACGGTTTTATGTCAGAATTTAATAGAAGCTATTCAACATTGGCAAGTTAAACAAGTTATTTCTTTAGCAAAATCCCCTTTTAAGACTATTAGTCTTAAAGGATTAATCTTAAATAAAATTTCTAACCTTCCTTTTCGTGTCATAATGTTTTTTCCATGTTTTTAATTCACAGTAATATGATTTTACACGGTTTTTTTACGATTTACATAGAAATTTAAATACTGCATTTTAATGATAATTTTTTTCTTTTCAGGTATTATATTCTTCCTTTTCTTACTTTACAACTTTAAAGGCAATATTTGGCGAATAATAGAAATATTCTTGTGCATTATCTTAAAAATCAATTTGAAATTTTATTCAACTTTAACTCCATTTATTTCATTTGAAATTACATTTAATCATACTGTATAATAAACATAAAATAAATTTAATGCATTACTCATCGGCATATACTTTAGCACGAATTCTTGTAACTATATATTTTCTAGATAATTACATGTAAAACTTGAAATGTTACAAAAAATTAACTGTTATAATGTGTAATCAAAATAAAAAAAATAGAAAAATATTATATAAATAATAAACAATACATTCATAATTGATAGATAATGATATTCCATCCCTGCATCATGAAAGCTTGATAGTAGCTACATTTCTTTCAACTTTTACAGGTCAGAATAATTATCATCAGTCAAAAAATGGACCAAACCTTATTAAGTTTAAAGTGAACTATTTTATGAGTTCAAAGAAACAAGAGCTGTAGCTAAAATGTTTTAGTGCAATGTTAAAATCGCCTACTTCTATCTGCATCTGGCAAGAGTTTTAAATCAGACAAATTTTTTTCCGTCTAAATTAAGCAGAATATGTTACATCAGGTGCTGTTTTGAATTTACATAAGTAACAACAGGTCTCGGCCCTGTTGTTCTTCTGTACTAAAATTAATTAATGCTAATACTTAACTTTTCCTACTTTAATTTAATCTATTTAAAGCATATGCTAAAATTAAAACTCATCGAGCTCTACGCGCGCATCAGTTTTCGAAATATCTACCAAAACAATAAATCAAGTAATTAAAAAAAAAACAAATTGAAATTAAAAAAAATAAAACTATGTATCCCGTCACCCAAAAGCCAAGTTGTGCACAATGAAAATCTCCCGCCGCAATTCCGTCACTGCCGCGGCATGCAGGATGAGCGACGTAGCCCGGCTTGCGTCAATAATAAATTCGCAAAATAAACAGAGAACGCAGAGGGAGAGGACTTTTGACGGGGCGCGATGGACTGCATAATTGGCCGCGCGGCAACGCAACTCCGCAGCGCGCGGGGCGCCCCGGAAAGTTTCGCCCGGGATAAAATGCAAACCAGCCTTCGCGGGTCGCGTGCGAGAAAACAAATAGTAATTCGGCCGCGGGACGGACGCCGTCGGGGAGCGAAGACGCGGCCGGCGTTTATGTATACGCGCGCCAAAATATATGCAGATGGATTCTGTGTTTAGGATTCTCGACGCGCGAATTCTGTCACGTGCGCGCGTTCCGAGAGCGAATTAAAATTGCTCGGCTAACGTTGCTTTTAGCTTTTCCGAGCGCGGCGCGCGCGGCCGGGCAAATTTTCCTTTATTAGGTTTGTGTTTGAGTTTCGGATTATTTTTCTGTATGCGTACAAGTGGGTAGAACGGCTGGTGTTTAGATGCTGCTGCTTTGGCCTGATTACCTTTTATTAAGAATTTTGCACCATCTTTTTTCGCATCCGATTGCTTTTTATTTATATAATACTTATTACTCAATTTTATTTATTGTGCGGTCTACTAAGCCGTTGAAAAATTAAATTTTCAAATAACGGTAAAGAGCTTCTTCTTTGAATAAGTCAATACTACTTTAGACGAATATAAAGCTATGGAATAAGATCCTTTATATCCGCTTTATTTTTAAGATATCAAGTTTTATTTCCGCGGGACCATAAAGCACGATTTCAAACTCAATAATCCCCCGGCATTCTCTTAACCGGTCAAAATCCCAAAAAGGCTGAGGAATATAAAAGCAAGCAAAGTCTTGAAATAAATTCACAGATCATCCGGGCGGCGGGTCGCGCTCCGACTCCACTTGGATAAATCATCCCCGCTTTCAGCCACCTCTTAAACAATATTTAAAGCCCTCGGCCCATATAATATAATAGACACGCAGGTCGCGTTAAAAATAAAGTCTCGCCGCCGTAAAACAAGCCAGCCTCCGCCCTCGCACGCAATACATTAGGCTAAGTCCACTTTATTCAAAGCAAGCCGCCGACTATCGCATAATAACGCGCGCATTATAACGGAAAAAAGCTCGACTCGGAGAGAGAGCGAGAGAGGCTCGATCGATGGGCACGCGCGGCATAAGTCCTTTGAGTGAAAAGCCGTGTCGAGCCGCCGGGGAGAGAAACAAAGCGGCAGGCGTCGATCGTCGGTCAAACGTCGCGGAAAATCTCCCGGATCATGCATTAGGTGTCGATGGGAGGCGGAGGACGAAAAAAAAAAAAAAAAAAAGGAAAAGGGCCGCGCTTTATCAGAGGAATTGTCCCCCCATTACGCGCCGATATTGCAGCGCGGCGCGCTGAAATCGGATTTTTGTTTCCCGCGCGGCGGAGTTCAGGTGCGCCCGAGCCCTGTTATTCATGGCTTTGTAATATTTCAGGCGATCGGCCGGGGGAGGGGGAGGGGGGGGCACCAGAGGGAAAGAACTGCGCCGCCCGCCGCTGCTTCTCGTTTTCTGAAAAATTCATGAGCGATTTGTTATGTGAAAGGTGCGCGGGAGCCTCGAGGTTTGCAACGCTTGACTTTTAATCAGCGAAAATTGTTGACGGATTGCCGTGGATTTGTCTTTGGATTTTTTTTTAGGGATTTCGACCGGAGCGGGTTCGAGCAGCTAATGCGATTTTTATACCGGGGAATCAATTTTTTCTACAGTTTAGCTTCCGGTAGATATCGATACAAAGTGTATTTTTCAATTTTTTTTCATTTTTCTTTTCTTTTTTTTTTTTTTTTTTTTTTTTTTTGAACTAACAATTATTTTAATCTAATGTTTTCATAAATATTGATGGCAGATCAAGCAGTGCCAGAATACATAAAGTTTCAACGTTCTAACCAAAATAAAATAAAATATTTACAAAAAAGTATGTAAAGCACAGTTAAACCGGAGAAAAAGTTAAGCCGACGGGATATAACGTTTTTCAATAAATTTCATCGACGCTCGAGTCCGTCATCCATTGCGCGCGTCCGATCGAAAAACAACGAGCTCTCGCAAATCCATTCTCGCGCTCCCCGGCGAAAGTTTATCAGAAGCTCGAAGAACTCGCCGATAACGATCCATTACCTCTCGCAAGCTCTCGCTCCCCCCCTCCCCCGGCTTTGATTTTTCCTCGCTAATTGACGTGCACGACTGCGCGAATTTCGCGCATTCAACTCGACGATCGAGGAGTCCCGCGCATTCCCCTGAAATCCTCCTGGCCTGGCTCGTCGATTCAGACGACGACGAGGCATTTAGCCTTTCATGTTGAGACACGAGAAGGAGGCTATGTATATATGTATACGTATATAGAGGATCGCTCGTTAAGCATCGAATTCAGTCAGACGCACTCGCTCGAAGCTCGGTCTCAGCTTCTGCACAGGAAGCGCCGTCCCGGAATCTTGATCTTTCGCTTTACCGTACCTTATCTCTCTGTGTCCCTCTCCCACCTCCCGCCGCTTCTGCTTCCGCGTAATGCTCTCTTTACCTTTACGACGAGATGCGCGTTAATCGAAAAATTCGCGTTTCTTGGCTGCCTCTTTTGTTTATCGAACGAACGTTTAATACGCCTTGTAAAATCGATTAAACGCGTTTCTTTCGTCACGAGTCAATTACTTACAGATACTGACTATTAAACCTCGCGAGCATTTAATAGAATATTGATCTGCATATAGTGGCAAGTGTACTCGGCATAATGAGCAATTAAGGGTGCTGCCAAATTTATTCTAAGACTGTTTATTCTATTATAACACGAAGAGCTGCCATTTTTACTTGGAATTGTTAAAATTAAAATTTACTGACCTAAAATCTAAATTTATACAATTAGAATTTACTGCTCTAAAGTCTAAATTTATATAAGTATCTGTAACACTATTACCTCATTCACTTAGCTGACAAAAAGTTGTCAATTAACATCAGCCAAAAAGATAAATCTTATCCACAAGCAAGCGAGAAAGAAATTTGGCTAATTAAGCAAATCCCTTTCCACAATCAACGATCCGACAATTCAATTTCCAGCTTTCCAAGAAAGAAGAATTAAAAGCAGTCGCGCAGGCAAGTGAAAATTTCGCGCGACTTGATTACGTGTGTTTTAAACAAGTGCCTCGCGCTGCAAAGCCATCCGAGAGCCGGTGTCGAAAAAAAGCGCCAGATCCATATAACCCAGCAGCCAGCGGCAGGAAGTCGCACGGAGATCTGCGCAGCTCCATCTCCCGTGCTTTCGCGGGGATAATCCCCGAAACCCAATTATATTTTACTGCCGCGCGACTCTCCGACTTCTCTCTATGATCCTCGCGCTCCGCCGCGACGAGAAAGAGAGAAGACGCCCCGACGCCAAGCGTTTAGGCGGCCGCCCCGATGAAATGCGGATTAGCCGTTATAACTGGAAATTGCTGTCCTCCCTCCGCCGCCTCGAAATTTCTGCGAAACATCATTTTTCATCTCTCCGGCCGTCGTCGCACCGTGAAATAAAGAATTAAACGGCTTTTCCCGCGCCATTTTTCTCTCTTTCTCTCTCTCTCTCTCTCCCTCTCTCCTTTGCGCCGCCGCTTCTGTAATGAAATTTATTTCGCCGCTGGAACTTTTTTTCTCGGAGCTTTATTTTTTGTACTTTTTCGCTCGGCTCGTTTCGTAGGTTTTAATATTTTGTTTATTAGCACATATACTCGAATTTTCTGTGATAGTGCAACTGCTTTTTTTGTTGTATTCTTAATTTCCTTTTTATTTAACGATGAATATGTGGAAAATTTTTTACTAATTATATTTCGTTTTTGTTACGGACTGAAATAGAAATAATATTACTTATAAGTTTTGAGCGTTAGTTTTCTAAAAAGTTCGGTTCGTAGGC
>JAWWML010034693.1:0-11149 GCA_035047165.1 Ormyrus rosae
GGCGCCAATGCATCAATGGCTTGAAGGTATTTTTCCGTCCTCTGGAGTCCGGCTCTCAGTCTTGCAGATGACCTTGTAACCGGAGCGCTGTCTCGATTTTCTATTTGCATTTTTTCTGTCGGGATCTCTGGCTGCATATCATTCTGCTCGAGTGAGTTTTGACCTTTTCTTACGACCAACACTTTTTCATTATTGCTGTTTCCCGTAGGGTTTCGCGAGAGTGCATCAGCGTTATAGTTAATAGCTCCTGGCTTATATTTAACTTCGAATTGGTAATCAGCTAATTTTAACCTCCATCTAGTTACTCTGGAGCTTGGATCTTTATGAGTATTTAACCAAACTAATGGTCTATGATCCGTTACTAATAGAAATTTTCTTCCGTATAAATAAGGCCGAAATTGCGTAATGCAAAATATTATAGCAAGTGCCTCTTTAGAAAAAGTGTCGTAATTAACTTCTGCGGAATTTAAAGATCTTGATACAAAGGCTATATAGGCTTATCTGAGCCAATTTCTCCCTGTGAGAGAACTCCACCCACAGCGTAGCCTGACGCGTCTGTAGTGAGAATAAAAGTTTTTGAAAAATCTGGATGAATTAGAATTGGTGGCTGGCAAATTTTATCTCTCAAAATTTCAAATGCTGTTTGCGTTTCTTGATTCCAGATGAATGATTGATCCTTTTTTAATAAGTTCGTTAACGGCTTTGCAATTTTTGCAAAATTCTCGATAAACCTTCTGTAATAACCAACTAATCCTAGAAATTGTTTAATATTTCTTGGATTTTTAGGTACAGGAAAATTTTGCACGGCTTCAAGTTTTTTCGGATCTGGTCTCAATCCATCTTTACTAATAATGTGTCCTAAATAATTAATTTCTTCTTTGAGAAATTCACAGTTTTCCGGCTGCAATTTTAAATTGGCTTTTCTAAGTCGCTTCATTAATTCTGCAATCTTGTTACAATGTTCTTCAAAAGTTTTAGAATGTACACAAATATCATCGAAAAAAGATACTACTCCTTTCATTCCTGCAATTAGGCTGCTTACTAAAGATAAAAATACTGCCGCGCTTGTTTTCAAACCGAAAGGTGAGCGTTTAAATTGAAAAAGTCCCAAGTCGCAGGCGAAAGCTGTTTTCGGTCTATCTTCTTTTTTAATTTTTATTTGATGATAGCCGGAAGCTAAATCAAATACAGAAAAATATTTGCTAGCTCCAAGGTTGTCTAAAATATCTGAAATATTCGGAACGGGATGGTTGTAATCTGGAATTATTGTGTTGAGTTTACGAAAGTCGATGACTACTCGATATATCTTTTTCCCATCAGGTCCCGGTTTTTTGTCTACACAGAAGACTGGCGCTGTGTAAGGGCTCATAGAAGTTTCAATAATTCCGCCGTCTAACATTTCTTGAACTTGCTTATTGATTTCTTCTCTCATGACCGGAGGATGTCTAAATTGTTTAATTTTTACTGGTATGTCAGACGTTGTAGGAATTGAATGTTCTAATAAGTCGGTGGCTCCAAGTTTTTCTCCCTTTATATAAAATGTATCAGCGTAAGTATTGATTAAATTTACTATTGCTTGTCTTTCCTTTCCGGAAAGATGTTCCAGTCGTAGAACATTGACCACTTTTATTGCCCTCTGTTCGAAGGTCGTTTGCATTTCGAGTGGGCCTATTTTTTCCGTTGGCTTTCCCTTTTGTGAAGCGTCGATGGTTTTATTACTCAACTGCATGACTGTGCTCGCCTTTTTTACGAGCTCGCGTGTTTTTCCTTTTATTTCGCTGATCGTTATTCTAATTAGGTTCGTTACCTGTAATAAAATTTCGGGCGACGGAATTTTTCCGTTACGCATACGTAAAAGCTTCTTTAGTTCTAACTGAATTTTATGACAATTGCCATATGTCGGAAGTTGTAAACTTTCCAAATAGTTTAAGAGTTCGTTAGCTTTTTCCTTGATTTCCAGATGTTTTTCGGGCGTTAACTGCATAAGCGGTTCTACCATAAGGAGCGGTAATAAAAGTCCTTTCAACTTACATACTAAAATTTCTTCTTCACCCATTTGAATAATAGAATTAGCTTGACAATTTTTGTACATGTGACTTCTTTCGTCCGTTACACTTTTTGTAGGTGAGCCATGCAGATAGACAATTAAATTTATAGGCTTCTGTTTAGCGTGATTCATTCTGCTGCTTTCGGCTAATTCCGGGCTTTCGTTACTCACCCATTTTTTTGTCGGCTTTTCTCCAGAGCTCGGCTCGCCTATTTCTACTAAGCAGTTATTTCTTACGGAATTTGAGTTTTTTATTCTTTCTTGGTCGATTTCATAAGCACGTATTTCTTCTTCATTATAAAAATTTTCAGTACTCGCGGATTTCGGTAATTTGCTGATTTCGGCTTTAATTTTATTTTCTGCTGTTAATTGATTTTCTGATATTTCTTTTTCGGATAAAATTGGCTTTTTGCCAAAGGCAAAGCTGACTTTTTTAGACAGCTGCTTTACGAATTTCGGATTTTTAGAATTTAACTTTTCTGACCGACTTCGAATGCACGGAGTTATAATATTTTTTAATTTGTCATAACATGACTTTTTTGACGGTTCGTTCTCGAATTTCGGATTGTCTGATTTTTCTTGTTTTACCTGACTTCGGTTAGACGGAATTATTTTACTGCTTAGTTTCTCATTACTCTTAATATTTGGAAAAATAGTTTTTACTTCTTCTTTAAAGTTTTTGGAATCTAATACTTTATTATCGATGATTTTTGGATTTTCACGCTGCTCGAATTTTTTATAACTACAGTTATTAAACATTAGACACGGATCTTGCGACTTTTGATAGATGTTAATTTTATTTTGTTCGGAATGCAGAGGGATTTTAAAAACGTCCAACAATAAATAATTATTTTTATAATTAATGCTGGCATTGTATTTTCGTAAATTCTCACTTCCTAAGAGTCCGTCTTCTTCAATGGGAAAATCGTCGTTCACAATATGAAATGTCAAATTTAAATTCTCGAATGGAATAGAAATTTTTCCCAAGGTATTGATTGAATTTTTTGTTATACCGCTTAACATGAGAATTTCGTTATTATTGATTTTTTCGCTGAGCGGCGCCTTAGAGGCTTTGACTAGCGACGGGCCGGCGCCTGTGTCTATCATGAGTTTTGTTGGATTCGGAAGGTTTAAAACAACGACCGGAGATTTGCTGTCGATGTTTAAACAAACTCTAGTCTTTTTTAATATTGTTTCCGTTCTGCTGGCTATGAGCTTCGGCGCTGAAAATTGTGGCTTTCCCTTGTCGCGCCTGTTCTTGGGAAACCCTGTCCGTTTCCCGCTTCTCTATTGAATTTAGCGTTGTTATATTCTTTTTTTCTGCATTCATCTTTCCAGTGTCCGACTTTTTTACAATAATTACAAATTTTATTTTGGGTATGTGGAGAATCCTCACGATTTCTATTTTTATTAAATTCCGGCGTAAAATTATTTCTCAGGCCTTTATGACCTGTTCTCCATTCCGAATTTACAGGTGTTCGGCCATAGTCGGAGTTTCTCTTAGCTCCGCCCACAGTCTCAGCCCAATTTCTTGAGGGTTTTTCAGGAGAGTGTCCGACAGTAGAAGGTTTGCCTTTGGACCAACAGCTTTCAGATTTGTGCCCGATTTTTTCGCAATGCTCGCAGGTTAAATTTGTGTTAGTGGCGATTAAATTGGCTTGTGTTTTGTCCGCATCGCGAGTTTTGAATGGGATATCCGGATTAAAACTTACATCTGGCGGTGCACATTGGTATTCGTTTTCGATTTCTATTGCTGAAGCCCTGGCTCTTTCAAAACTATTTGGGTAAATCATTCTTGATCTAATTACCCAGTTTAATCCTCTTTTAAAATATTTAATTTTATCCTGTTCGAGTTTTGTTTTAAATTCTTGTGTGTTTCTTGCTTCGCGGATTGCCGACGCTTCAATTTCATGACTTATTAAATCAACTCTGTTCGCGAATTTAATAACTTTTTCGCCCAGTTTCTGTTTTATTGTTGCCATTGTGCCGTATAATTCGTGAAAATTTTTCGATGAACCGAATAATTCGTGAAAAAAGGTCATTAAATCTCTTACTGATATAAATTGCCGACGGCCGATGGCATCCGCCGCGTCGCCGTAAAGTCTCCGTTTTATTTGCCTGACTAATTCAACTTCATTTTCTGGATTGACTGAACTTAGGGCTTCTTCGCAGCCTTCTAAAAATCGTGTTAACGGAATATTTTCACCGTCGAATCTCGGCACGGCTTCAGCGATATCTCTAATCGACACGTTTCTCAATGGTAACAGAGAAGTGTTGTTGGTAATATTTTGTGTTCGCGAATCAATGCCCCTATTTTTTGGCGTGCTGTAAAAATGGCGTGGAACGTGTATGTCGCGTTGCGGATATGAACTTAACGGAGTGTACTGATAATTGGTTTGTTGAACTGGCGGTGTATTGATTTTATTCGTTTTGTCAGATGTTTTTTGTGCGTTTACTACTGTGTCGTCCGCCAACGAATCGCTTACTACTGAATTAAAATGTAGCAATTTTTCACTTAGATTAGTATAGAAAGCAATAGGCTCTAGTGTTTCTTTTATGTTTTGTGCGTCGGTCCGTGATGCTTCTATTAACTCGATTAGATCTTTACAGCTAATTTTTTCTTCTGTAAGTTTAATTAAAATGTCGAGCATTAGATTATCAGCGCAAACTCTTTGCAGTGAATCTGGTGATACGACGTCTTTTAAATCCTCTCTTAATTTTTTAAATTCTTTTAGACGCGTTTCATCTACTTCGTCGCTAGCTTGATACCGTTTTCGTAAAAATTCGATACACTGACCTAAACTTAGAGTCCTCTCTGCTGCTATTAGCGTTGGATCTGCGTTTGCGATGAAAGATGATAAAATATACAAAGCATCGTCTGTTCGCGAGTCCGTCAACGGTTTAGCTGCCATATTTTAATGATGATTTTTTTTTTGTAGTCGTAAGCCGAAAAAATTTTTGCGATTTTTGGTTTCCACCGATTTGCACTAACTTTAATTAATCCCGGAGTAGGGCCCCCAATTGTTACGTCGCGATTAGTAACTTTAAAATAAACACGGTCTAAATAATTCTTTATCCGTGTTGCCTAGTTTCCGACCAATTAATTTAATAATTATGTCGCGGGCATTAGGCAAAAAGTAAGTGCATGCAGTTAGTAGCCAAAAAAACTTACCTTTTTATTGACGGTCTGCTGACGGTCTCTCTGGCTCCGGGCGGACTCCGATGATGTAGTCAGGAACGGGAGAGGACAAGGCGCGAATTAAAATAAGTTTGAAATTGTGATTTTAATTAAGACGCACCGAAGCTTTATTTTATACTGCTGATTGAATACTAATTACAAAAATTGTTATAAACCAAATTACAACTACCGTTACAAAAATCGCCTCGAGCAAATACATTAGTTTTATACGTGATACAAAATAAACGGAAAACAAGAATTATAAGCTAGTTCGGAGAACGAGCTTCCGCGACAGACTTTCGGAAAGGTAACGAAAATAATGCATAGAATGAACACTGCGGTGGTTTCGGCCCTGTATTTATAGGGCGAAATCCACCAAGAAATTCGTCAGTGGGGTGGCTGATTCACCCGACCGCGACTCGCTATTGGACACTTAAACATAAATGTACCTAGGCCATTACACGCGCGGCCTAGATACCGTAGGGAGCCACAGCCCGGCTCCCCCACTCACGCGCACACGGAAGTAAAGGAATTCTAGGAAAAAGGGGAAGGTAAAGGAACTAACTTATATGTAAAAACTAGACTTACGTTTTCAACGTACGCGCCTTACACAAAGCGTGACACTTCCATAGTTATAACAAGGTCTTACATTGATGTCATCATAAACTTTACAATTCTGATAACCATAAAAAATTCTGCTTTTATTTTTATTATAACGGAATGTTACAACCGAAGAAAAATTCGCCTCTATCAATTTATCAGTCTCTGCTGCATAGTTTTCTGTTTAAAAATTATAAAATTTTTTTTATTAGTTATTAATTTTTTAATTGCAAAACTATTTCAGAAATTTCAGCTTACCTGCCATAATAATTATTTCGGAAATTATCAGATTGTGTAAAATTATATTAAACTTAATAAGTAATTATTAACGAAATATTTTATAAAGCTAAATTAATAAACACTATTTAAAAGTTAAAAAAAATTCAAACTTATTTTATATTAAGCGTAACTAATTTGATAGCAATTCAATAAATTCTATTCAACAGTTAAAAGAAATTAAAACTTATTTATGAACTCAGTAATATTTGCGAACTTGTATTGTATACAAATAAGACTGATGATTCATATTGATATTTTTAAATTGATCGCAGCATTTTACGCATGCGCTGGAGCTTTTTTGAGTTTTCGACATTTCTTATATTTACGACACGTTTCTGACATTTCTGACAGTTTCTTACCGGTATGTGTCGGAAACCTTAATTTCGCATCATTTGCCCACCACTGGTTTTTATTAGGCTGTGTCCACAATGAAATGCCGTATGTCATATGTGTTATGATTATGTGTTTATATATAAACATTTTAATATAATTATTAATTTTATTGTAAACTTTATTATATAATAATAATAAATTCTTACTTTTCCTTTGTTGTTGAACTCGAGCGGACTGGAAAGGACGCTATGGGCCTTAATAATCCAGAAACACTTCACAATTTGTTTAAAATATTAATTTATTAATCCACAAAATTAATTAATAAACTGATTATTTTCAAAGTTAATTTTATAACAATTGAATAGAATGTGAAATAAATCTTTATGTTACAAATTGATAATCAAAAGGTTATAAATCAAGAATTATAGTATAAATTTAATCTAAGAAAATGCTAGCATCCGAGTAACTGGCCGTCCGATTGGACTCAGTGAAAGAACTGAACTCCACTGAACTGGCTATTGTTACTGCTTTTATAATCCTTTAACTATTGATTAATCGATTGAAAATGTCTTTTGCGACTGTTAAAGAATGCTATTGTTCTTTTAAAAATAGCTTTGTAAATTGATATTTTCTTATTATTTAAGAAAATTAATAAAGTAGCAACAATTTAACAATTTATTTATGTTCCTAAAATTATTATCTATTAATACATAAATAATCAAATAAATGTATTATTAATTAACAAAGTTATTTAAAAGTTATTAAATTAATTAATCTAAAAAGAAATAATTATTTGATTATTTATTTATATTTATTTATTATAATAATTCACTTATTTAATTCATTTAATTCATAACAATATGCCGAATGCCAAGTGCCAAAATCACCATATTTCTAGTGAAAATGGAACCACCGTTCATATTCGAAATTCCTAAATTGTTTTAGCGAAAGCACAACGTTGCCAGTATGTACGCAGCAGATTTTGCCGCTATTATTTTTTAAATTACAAAAGATTTATATTTATGCTGCAAAGTTTAATAAAAAAAAGTTTGCAGATGCTCGAGGTAATTCTCTATAAGTCTAAAAGATTTTTCTTTTTTAAGTTAGGTTATATATAATAATAGTATTTTCGTGAAAATAAAGTGATAATAAAATTTAAATACTATGATAAAATTCTATTAAAGGTAATTAAAAATTTTAAACATTTATTTTTATTTAACGAATGAAAAATTAAATTATTTTAAAAAGTGTCTTTATTAACATAAATTTTTAACACAAATTATATTTTACATTTTTAACACAAAAAGTATATATATACATCTATAATAAAAAAATTATAAGTTATTATTTTCCTTTTCCTTTTCAATTTCAATACTTTCTAATATTTGCAGCATGAAGTCATCTTTTAATTCTTCAGGAATTTGTTTCATTGTATTGCTAAGTAATACCTTGTAATTATGCATTACATCATTTAAATTGTTATCTTGTTCTTGACTATTTACTTTAAGCATGGCATCTTTTATTTCACAAAGCGATTGAACAAGCTTAGTTTCATTAGTTAATTTTTGACTTGCAAAGTAATCCAATTTAGGTGTTTTGCTAAGCTCTTCAACAGATTCTTCACATTTCTTTTGCCAAATACTTTTGCGCTTTCGTGCTGCTTTCGAACTAGTCATAGAGATATGACCTCTCTATGAGCCAATGCTGGTACAAGAAATTGTAAATGTTGAATATACTCTGGAACATCATCTTTTGCTGCAGACCCTGAAGGTAACTTTGTTTCTCCTTGTATCCATTTTTTAAAATCTACTACACAATTGTTCCAAATTTGTTGTACCTCTTCCCCTAAAAATCATATACATGCAGCTAAATTGACTATATTATAAAAATTATTTTATATACAATAGCAATAAAAAATAAATAAACTTTTTAAGAAAGTTTAAATAAATTGTTTGAAACTAAAATTTTTTATAATTTAGTTTATATTTTTTTATATTTACTTTTATTATGTTATATATTTTTACTTATAAATTCTAATTACAAACCTATTAATTATAATGACATACCTGTGATAGTGATGCCTGTAACTTCAAATACTAAATAAGCTATTTCTTGAAAGGCTTCTTTTTTCTTTTACGTCGATTTATAATCGCTGTCTGTTTTATCAAATATAAATCTTTTTTCTCATACCAAATTAATAATTATATCTTTTATCATGCTCGACATTTTTAAATTTACTCTCAATTTTTCTATTAGTAGGGCCCTTTCTACCTTTTTTATATGATTTTTATATGAGTAAACTCGATAAAGACATAACAAAGACAACCTTGTTTCAAAAACTATATAAAACTATACAAAATTATACATCTTGTAAAACACTTGTGTAGTGGAAAAAACAAATGAATATCAAAGTTTCACTACTAGTGTAGTATGATGTTTATTTCAGTATAAAGTAAAGTAAATTTGTGTTTTGACTTTATTCAATTGTCATAATGGATCTCATAGATTTATTTATAGTTTATGATATTCAAGAAAATATTTTTATCTATGATAAAAATAACCCCGAACATAATAATTCGGAAAAACGAAGAATTTATTTTGAAAAATTAGCAGAAGGAATTAATGCAAAATATAGTTTTGCTTTAATATCTGGTAAATCAATTCATATATATAATTTTTTTTTTACTTTATGTTTTATAATGATAATTATTTTATTATTTCATTTTTTATTTAAAAATTGCAATATGAGAATAATATTTAAATTACATAAGAATTTTTTAATCATGTGCAGGAGAAAAAGTAAAAAAGCGATGGGTAAGACTACGAGATCTTTACCAAAATGAAGAAGCGTCAAGCTATTGGAAATATAAAGCACTTAACAAAACTGGAGAGTATTGTAAACACAAATTGCCATTTTCTAGAGCAATATATAAATCACAGAGATGTTCAAACAGGTCTTACAAGAGAAATTGATCTTGATAATATCGATGACTACCCAGACTGCGAAGAGCTCAAGAATATTGAAAAAAGGCAGGATAAAAGGGATAAAGAATAGGAAAAGGAAATAAGCCGAAAAAGAGGATAGAAGGGAGTGAGAGGAGGAAGAGGTTAGGAAAGGCGGGGACCACGAAGTATGCAAAGCGAAGAGAAGGGAAACGAAAAGAAAGAGGTAAAAATACAGAGGGAAAGGAACGAGGAAAGAGGAACAGATTCGGAAGGTGAAACAGGGGAGAGATTTAGCACACCGGGAGCATATGCGGAATTTAAGAGGGAAAGAGACGCACTACATAGAAATAAGGAAACACCAAGAAGAGGGGGAGGAGAAGTAAAAAAGAAGCTAGTGCAAAAGAAACTAGAACTAGGAAGAACAAATAAGAGAAAAGAGAGAAGCCCAGAAGGAGAGGGAGGAAAGGAGGAGAAAAGGAGCAAAGAAGAACGGGAACAAGGAGGCCAGAAGAAAGAGGAAATTAGAGAGGAAGAAATTTTTAAAAGGGGGGCAAAAACGATAAGATCACCGGTAAACAAAGAAGGGTAGACAGAAAACAAGAATGAAGAAAATATGGAGCAGCTAATGAAGGACATGAAGCAAGAATTAAGAAAGGCTAAAGAGGGGAGGGAGAGAAGAGACGAAGAAATGAGGAAAGAACTAAAAGAAGAGAGAAAACTAAGAGAGGAGTTTAGTGGGGAGATGAAGAGACTACAAAATGAATGGAAAGAATATAGCAGGAGGGTGGAGAAGGTAGAAGTAGAAAATCAGGCATGTATAAATGAAATAAAAGAAGGGAGAACCAGAAGGAGATGATAGAAAAATGGATGGAGAAGCAACTACAAATAAAAACCAGAATGAAAACAAGATGGAGAATAGAAAGAGGAAAAGGAATGATAGGTGTAGAATGTGAAGAGGAAGAGAAACCAAAAATTATGAAAGAAAGAGCCAAATTGAAGGGGACGGAAATTTACCTAGACAACGATTTAACATGGAAAGAGAGGCAGATAAGAAAAGAAATGAGAGCCATAGGAAGGGCAGAAAAAGAAAAAGGTGGAGATACGGAAGTTAAATATGGATATAACAAAATGTGGATAAATGACATAGAATGGAGATGGAGTGAGAAAGAAGGAAAATTTTTTCGGAAGTAGGAGCAGAGGTCAAGCAAAAGAAGAAAAAACCGCTGCCAAATCATTGGCCGTTAGCTTCCTCCTAACTAATTTATTGTTCCATTATTATCTCGTTTTTATTATTATTTTATTTTTATATGCTCATTTTAGAAATTAATAAAAAACTAACAAAATTTAAACAAAACTTTTGTTATTGGAATATTTAAAATTCTAAAAAACAGAATGTTTAAAATTCCTTGCACAAAGCTCGATTTTGCACTAGCTTGAATAAAAATCATGCACTAAATGAAGCTTTGTACAACTCGTATAAAAAAATAATGTTCAATACAAGAGCATAAAGGTGATTTTAATTTGGTGTTACCATTTCACACTATCTTCGTTTTGAAAAAATTAAATAAAAATTTCAAGCAAATTGAATTTTCTCTAACTAATATTAGTTACAGAATAGTAATTTTTGTATTTTATTTAAACTATATTGATGAAACTAATGTAAAAAGTCATAATAAAATAATAATAATGATAATAATATGACAGTACTATGTTATATATATAATCGCGATACCATACATAACTTAAAATCGTTATAAAACAAAAAC
>JAWWML010034694.1:0-11146 GCA_035047165.1 Ormyrus rosae
ATGATTTAAATTTCGACTAAATCATAAGTGCGACCGCCAGGGAGAAAAAACCATATTTTACAAATCTGCAATTGATTTCGAAGCAGAATGTAATTTTGTTCCACACTCGACGGAAAAACCCACTTTTTGTCCCTGATAAGCGGGGCGAAAGTAGCATATTTTTCCCGAAAACTAGTTTAGCGGGGCAAAAGTAAAATTAGCGCGGCCAAAGTAAAATTTTGCGGGACAAAAGTAAATTTTTTCCAAAAATTTTCAAAAAACTCAAAATTTTCAAAATCTCAAAATTTTCAAAAATTTTAGAATGCGAAGTTGTTTCGACCACACTTTTCAGAACCAAAAATTGGCCTTTCCGGTCGAGAGTGGAATAAAATACTATATGCAACATGAGACAAAAGTAGATTTTTCCCGCGGGTGAGTTCACGGCCTGAACAAGAATATGTTTCGCGAGGGTGCGTTTACTGCCCGAGCGAAGCGAGGTACCGTTTCCAATGGTCAAAAAACTATTTTTTAGATATAATACCCCCTTGACGTCATCAGCACCAGTAGAGAGGCTATTTTCATATGCTACATTACTTAATTTACCAAAATACAAACAAAATGTCGGATTTCCAATTTGAAAAGAGGGTTTTGTGTAAGGCTAATTTAAAAAAAGGCTATTTGTAGATACATGTGATAGTACATTTTAATAAAGAATTTTAATAAATTGACATAAATTATTCCTGGTAACTATGTATTTCTAAAATTATTGTTTTTTATTATGATAATACCCTGGTAGAAAATCTCAATCCAATTTTTCGGTCATTAATACGTATTTTGAATTAAAATTATTAAATTTGCGAAGAAAAAGGGAGAAAAATTCTATTTCTTATCCTATTTTTTGCCTATCAGTGAAATGCTTTTTCCAATCATTTTGAAACATTTAATGGGCTAAAAAATATAATGAATTCTGAAATTTTTATTTTTTCGGTATTTCGAAGTTTGTTATATTAGCCAGTTTAGATACCTTAAAAAGATGAGCTGACGATGAGCCGAAATTCACATTTTGCTTAATTTCTCAGGAAAAGTTCAAAGAAAAGTTATTAAAGTTTATCAGTTTAAGCTGCTTGTCTGCATTTTTGTAAGTTATTCACAGCACCTAAAAGCAACTTTTCATAGCCATTTTATGGATTTTAAATTCTATCATTTAACCGGGTGATGGCTGCACAAGGACTAGTCCAAGAGCCAATAATTGAGAAGAAGAAAAAATTCTACCAGGGTACTTTTACTTAAGATTTAGTCAAAATTTAAATCATAAATCCGACCGTATTTATGATTTAGTGGAAATTTAAATAATAAATCCGACCGTACTTATGATTTAGTCGATATTCAAATAATAAGTCCGGCCGAACTTGCGATTTAGTCGATATTTAAATAATAAGTTCGGCCGGACTTGTGATTTAGCCGAAATTTAAATAATAAGTCCGGCCGGACTTATGGACTTGTGATTTTTTTAAATCACAAACCTGCAACCCTGATATTATCTCTTCGAGTGAAGCTTTCGTATAATTACGATCGAACTTCACTTACAGGTAAGTTCGTTTAATCTTTAATTATTTTTCACAAAGTATTTTTTTCTTATGTGAAATCCACTAAAATATAATTTAAAAATGAGTTTATACTGATCTGACTAAAGCCCCGACAAGCTGCATTGCCTTGATTGTAAATTTCAACAACATAAAAAGTAAAGAATTTTTATTTTGTAGTCTAACCTATATATCAGACCTTCTGCTAACTGGACGCTACTGACTGTAATGTCTTGAACTAAGCTGAAGGTGGCAGTCGGATCGATCATGGATCAATACGATTATCTCTTTCACTCTTCTGGACAGCAGAATATTTTCAAATTTAAATTTAAATTTTAAATTTAAAATAATGTTCTGGACTTATCAATAATTTTAAAAATTCGAATAAATAACGTTTACAATTCTCTCTGAACCTAAAAAAAGTAAGCAAGATTAAGTTGCTTGATAGTAATTTAAAAAATAAATCTGTAACAATAAAATAAATAAAATAGAAGAGAAGTGGTAAATAAGGTGTGCTAAAAAAGTGTAAAATAAATATAAAAATAATATAAAAAGTTAAAGTAAATTGATCAAATATAAATTTTCAAAACCAAATCAATTTACAAATTGAGATTTTAATAATTTAATTTCAATTTACAAATTAAAATTAAATTATTAAAATTAAATCAATTTACAAATTGAGATTATTAAAATAAAACTAAATGTAAACCTAAAACTAAATCTAAACTAAAACTAAAATTAAATATGTGGTTGAAACCGATCATAATCATTGCAATAGAAATTATTTTTATTAATAATTTCAATTGTACATAATAATACGAAAAAACTTTTTCCAAATTTTTGTCTATAATTTTGGAACCGCGGCGAATTTTAATACCCACCCTATTGAAAATATCCGGCAGGATATCCTCTCGGATGGACCGGATCAATAGACAGGCGAATTTTTAGTACGATATCCGGGCGGATTTTCAGCAATATCCGCCCGGATATCCGTTCTCAAAATCCGCCTGGGTAACCCAGAAATTAGCCCGAATATCCTGCTCAAATTCCATCTGGTGAGTCCGGGAATCCGCCCGGATATCGCTGAATATCCGCCTGGATATCGTACTGAAAATTCGCCTGTCTATTGATCCGGTCGGATCAAAATCCGGCCGGAATCGGCTTCGATCTGGCCGGTATCCGGTCCATCCGAGCGGATATACTGCCGGATATTTTTAACAGGGCAGTTTGCGGCAAAATATTCTTCAGAATATTTGCTATCAAAATATGAAATAAAAAATCAAAATTTAAAGGTGTACACCCCCCTTAAGATGAATACTTGTTATGACTCTATGATGACTTTCTGATTATCTTTGTCGCCTGGGCGAATTCTGTAACTTATAAAATTTTTTTTTTCATTGCTCACTTGTATTAAAAATGTACAGAAAACGTCTTTCATGAGTCTCCAAAGGCTTACAAACTTTAAAAAAGAAAAATTACCCGGCCATAATAACGTTTAAAAGATTTTCTAAAAACGCTATTTTAAATATTCAAAGTAGGCGTTATCGTATTTTTTAAAACGTTTAAATAACGTTTTTATAACGTTCTGTGTTATTAGGGAGGTTAATTTTATGCCGTTTTTTTAACTTTTAACGGCGTTTCAATTTTTTTTCGATGTTTTAAGATTTCGATATATGGCTAAAAAAACGATAAAATACATTATCGGCTATATATAAACGATAAAATACATTATCGGCTAAATACATTATTTGGTCAATTTTGAAGCTAGGAAGTTAAAATTTGGCCCCCAGCCATATTTTTGCATGTCAAAAATGTGCCCCAATTTTCAGTTAATTGCAAGGAGGTGCTGAATTTTCATGCTTACCCGGCTAGACTGTTTATTTATTACTATGAACTATTTAACTTTTTTTTCATTTATTTAAATAACTTGAACCTCTATATGAGATTATGTTGCAGCTTTTTAACTTATTTATAAGCTTTTAAACGGACCATATGATTGAAAAATAAGTGTTATTTGAAAAATAGGATATAAATTTTTTATAGAAAATACTTTTTATTTTTTGTCGATTGTATTCTGCAATTGTAACAAAATCACTAAAATATAAATTTTATTTCTAGCTATGATGGTCACTGTTCCGATTATAAATAAATTATTGTTATTAGAAGACACAATAGTAGTAATTGTTGGTTCTTTATCACATAGCACAGGAAGATTATTTTTTATATTTGCTAACGAATGGCAAATTTTTTATTTAGGTAAGTAAATTTTGAATTCAGCAAACTTAAAAGTATGAAATCTGCACTTTTGTGTTACAAATATTATTTTTTTTTCAAAGTGGTGTTTGGCTCAGGCGGTTAAGTTTTTGCCTCCTAAGACAAACATTGCTCAGGACTTGTATTCGAATCCCCATCAGTCCAAAATTTTCGGAGGTATTTTTAAAGAAATGTCTGCCGGATTTTTCGGCGATGGGGTGACGCTCATACCCGTCGATCGTACTGGAGAATCACACGATGATCCTGAGGTAGGGTCGTGGCTCGATCGGTAAGAGCAATGGGAACTGATTCGGACTCCCAACTCAAAGACTCTATCGATTAAAGCACCACTGTGGAGCTCTGCAGAGGATAGGATAGGATTTCAGCGGAAGGGAGAGTGGAATTGGATTCGCAAATGAATCAGAGAGAGAATTAGATTTAAATGAGTATATTCTTAATAACGTATGAGATAACTACAAAATAATCTGCAACGAGATTCGCATTACCCGCGAATCTAGTTATCGCGTGAGTAGAGCGGTTGAGGGCGCGCGCGATAAGAAATGGGTTTTCGCGCGCAAAAGTGACGGGTAGGTTAGATTAGAATCCGCTGTAGAGAGGCATTTGGTCATTGTTTTTTCTGAATAAGAAAACCAGAATTTTCTTCGTGCGCGCGAGTGCAGTATCGTGTACTTCGACTTGTTCGGCTAGCACGCGGAGGCCACCAACACCGCAATAAATTTTTACGACGCGAACGAGCAGCCGGAATTTCAGCCTACTAAACGGATTAGTAAAGATAAGGTTAGATAGGTGCCATACACCGATAGAAAACATAAATAAGGTATTCGCGTTGCTAACAGAGGCGAGGTGAAAGGAGTTTACCGGCCAGCAAACGCCTCGTTACAAATCAAACGAATAATATTCCTGAAAGACGGACTTAAAGCTACGGACTTAAGGACTAAAGAAATACGGACTTAATAACTAAGGCTTAATAATACGGCTTACAGCTTCGGTAAATAGGAACTCAATAACTACGGTTTAATACTGTGGCTTACAATTACAGTGCGCAACTGAGTTGCTCCCGGTAAACTGTAGAACGGAGGTGAAGAAGAAAATTTAATGGTTGGATTAAATCAAATATAAACAAATTTATCAAAAAATGTATAAAAGTTAAAAATTCTCTCTCCGTTGGCTCAATTTTATCTACATACTCCATATGTTTACTTGAACGTTTCATAATATAAAGAATTGCGAATTATTATGAATATTGAATTTCTTTTACAAATCCTTTGTCTATTTCTAAATAAAATAATTTTTTAATACAAAAATTGAATTATCAAAAAACTACTAACCACTTCTAATGTTAACAGTGAAAATCGAAAGTTTTTAGATAAATCAGTTAATAAATTGTAACGAGAACACGGTTTGAGGCCGTGCCGCAGGCCTCTCGCTTGGCCGGAACTAAAGGTCTGTCCGCTACAAAGGCCCCCGCTCGCACGTGGGAAAACGGATTCTTTCTTCTATTTTACCCAGGAGCCAGACGCTTGCGCGTCAGGGTCTGCTAAGACCCCTTTTTTCCTAATAGAGTCCCACGTGCGGCTGGAGTTGTTGCCGCGGTAGGCTAAGATGGGTGTTCAGGCCGCAACTTAAAGGTCGCTCTGCTCGGTCGAGAGAGCAGAGAGAGTTCAGTGCGTCTTTATCGGCGGACAGGCGAGTCACATCGTCTGCCTGTCGTATGAGAATTCTGCGCCCTCTTTGTCTCTCCCACCTCTCTTTTTTTCTAATTGCGTAAAACTCCACTTTTCCTTCTTCTGGATCCTGCGCTTGAACAGGCAACACGTTGCCTCCGATTTACCGAACTTCACTGCAAATTGCCTCGTGTTGCCTTCGCAGTTTTCGCGACAAATCTTGTTTTCTTTTTTTTTCTATTTTTTATTATTATTGTGAGCTTTGAAATAAATAGTTTTAATGTTGGTTATTAAAAAGACTAGCATTTACTTGGGAACCTACAATCTCCACTATCCTTCGCAGCTAGTCATCCAATCATCTCTACAAACGCAGAAGTTCGAGCAAGCCAAAAAGAAAATTGTGCTTTAATTTTCACCGGCACAGCAACGCGCGTACAATGGGAGAGTGGGTGGATTCAGGAAGAGACAAAGGCACAGTCAATTTTACCAATAAAACACTGCTTATTCTCTTCAGATAACCAATTACCCACTCTGAAGAAGATAACCTAATTTATGTTCTCTCAGATATCCGCCCTTGCTTCAGGTAACCTGCTCTGCTCGCGAACCCAGAGACTCTCGCTTTACTATCCTAATATACGCGCACACGTCTCGGGAGATACCCTAACCTGGATGAGTGAGAGGCGACGCCGCACCTAAGCGGAATCCGAGGCACCCGCTCACAGCCGCGAGGCTGCGTCCAACCCCCGGCACGAGTGACCGAGTCAACTTAAGCCACTCCTGCAGGTAGGACCCTCGGGCAGCACTCCGGCCCAAACCTTAGGGGACAACCCTCTCCCATTTCCTCGCCTCCCGTGCGGACCCCTTTGCCGATCACGGGTCCCTAACCGCTACGAAAACCTATGACGATTGCGCTCGCGCCCGTTCCGTCCCCGAGCCGCGAGCGAATCCCTTAATCTACGGACACTAATAGTAATTTTAAACGCGAAAACCTCCCGAGCACGTGTACCGAAATTCTCCACGCAATTCTCCGTTCGGCGCCCGCGGACTAAGTCGGATCTAGGAATCTCGTCGACTCCTCTGCGCTTTCGCGTTACAAATATCCGCGATTTCCTAGATTCCGCCTCGCTCCTGTGTACAGCTCGTCGTCTCGTTTCTGACTTTATCTATTCCGGGTGGAGCTCTCTCGGCATCCCTTGCCTTTTTTTTCCTTCTTTTTTTATACACCTCGATCTTTCGAGTTCGAGTTCAGGCATCAGACGCTTGCACGCAAGCGTCTGGCGCCTGGGTAAAATAGAGAAAGAGTCCGTTTCCCCACGTGCGAGCGGGGGCCTTTCTAGTGGACGGGCCTTTAGAGGCCTACGGCACGGCCTCAAACCGTGTCCCCGTTACAATGTATTAACTGATTTATCTAAAAACTTTCGATTTTGACTGTTAGCATTAGAAACGGTTAGTAGTTTTTTGATAATTCAATTTTTGTATTAAAAAATTGTCTATTTGTAATGTAATTTTTGTATTAAAAAATTGTCGATTTGTAATTCAATTTTTACCGCCGCGCAGATTCTCGCTCGCGAGACCGCTTGCACCGAGCTGTAATTCCAATGCTCACGCGCCGCGATCTCGACTTAACACTCACGATAAGGAATCGGCAGCCAGCCGTACTCACCCCGTTGACCGGGTCTCGAAGTTCCTACGAATGAGCTCCCAACCTCTTGATGTAAGGGCCTTCTTTATCCCAATGGTCGGAGCAATGAGGACACTCGTTGACCTGGATGCCTCGTCGACCGCATCGAAAGCAAAATGCCGTGGTCCGGGGTCGTGAACAGGCGCCGTACGCGTGTCCCGGGATTCCGCAATTGAAACACCCGTTTCGTCGCGGTAACACCTCCACCTGCCTTCCGTTGATGAGGTACCGTCCGGCAAAAAGGATCGCCCAAATTCTCGTTGGCTTCCAGAAGTACCGCTTCTCTTCGCCTCGAAAGACGAATTCGAGGTTATCATTTATGGTCTTCCGGCAGGTCCCAACCCGCGCGACCATCTGTAGCCGCCCCGTCTCGATGTCGAAGATTTGGGTGCCCGCGTCAAAAGTTCTTTTAGGAGTCATTTTTTGGGTTGCAGCGTCTCTCGTCGGGAGTTGCGTCTGAGTGGCTCTTTCGCAACGTTGTGGTTCGCCTTTTCCCGAAAGCTTGGTTTGTGTGGCCTTGACGCACTGTGATGTTTGTAGCGTTTGAGCTTCTGCGTCGATGGAGTGGGCCAATAGCGTTACGGATTTGTGACGTCCTGAGCTGACTACGGTGGCCACCGGTTTTTTGGGCCACTTGCCTACGCAGTGCCATCCCGCGATTTTACAAGGTTGTTTGGCTTTCAATCGAATGAGCCTTCTTTTTGATTCCTGTAGCGCAAGTGCTACGTCCGGGAAGGCGTCAAGAAAGGGGCCAAAAATTTCGGCCTGGGTGTATAGCGGGGCGAAAACATCGTCCTCGTCGCCCTCGCACTCTCTCCTTCGACGTTCCGCCTCGTCCTTTTCTCTCTGGGTGCGGTTATCGACAAATTCCAATCTTTCCGTTTCTGCATCTGGGCTGGAGGGAGCACTGGAACGATCGTCGTCCGATGTATCTGAACTCTCATTAGGGGTCGAGGAGCTTCCCGAAAGACCCCCTCCCTCCCTAAGACGAACGGGAGAGTCGGCCGGTGGACCCGGGAGCAACACAACCTTCGGGGAACGTGTCTGCGATGCTTCATCTTGTTCGTCTCCGGGGCACTCGATTATTTCAATGGAACTGTCCAACTCCGGAGTTTCTTGTCGAATCGTCGAGTGGCCTGGCTCCGTCTCGGTTGTGGATGTTGGGAGCTCCCAATCCATTAGCAGCGAAACAGCGTCGTCGTCGGAGTCGCTCATAAGTAGCGCGTTTTCGTCGAGCGGATAGACCGCTACTTTTGAACTCGTGTTCAAAAGAGAGCTCTGGGTCGCGCAGCTCCGGACTGGCTTTTGCTACATACAGCAACTTGCGGAAAAATCTGCAACGTTACAACATAAGTATAAGATTTTTTCTACTTATAATAAGTTCAGGCTTTTTAAATTTTGAACAAAATACTAATGAATTTGTAGCATTAAGACATTCAGAAAAATTGAAAACGTTTCAATCTACAAACACTTTTCAGGTTATTCACCATTTTCACGCTATTTCAGACTTTTTAAACTTGATTTAACTTACAATAAAATTGCATTGACATGTACTAATAATATTAAAATCTTCAATAGTATTATAATAATATCACAATTATTTAACTTCATTTACCAAATAATAACAGTCTTTGTGTTCAGTAATAAAATAACTGTCGAAGATTTAAATCTTAATAATAATATCAAGGCAACTTTAAAACAAAAATTGGCAATTTGAATAAAAAAACTGCTAAAAATCACAAAACGCTTCTAATGGTAACAGTGAAAATCAGACGTTTTTAGAGAAATCAGTTACTATATAAGATTTTTTCTACTTAATACTATGTGACGGAATTCACACCTCCACATATTTCGCGGGGTGCTCTCAACTTCGAGAGTCGAACGATCCCGTCGCGACTAGCGAGAGGGAAACACGGACGCTGCGGCTCGTCTAGCCGGTCAGCGCACGCGTAGGACAGACAGGTTAGGACGCCGCGCGAGTTAAGACTGCTGAGCGACACGACCGACTTCCTTTTTGTGTGCGAGAGGACCTGTCCTGATTCCCCGCAAGCAGTAATTTTGCAGGGTGCAGAGAAGCCACCGTCTGCGAGCCGTCATCTGCGAAGTTCAAAGTAAGTGGGCCCACTACTCGCGATTTATCGGCGTGCATGCGTACGTAACTCGTGCGAGAAGTGCCGATTGCACTTCCCGGTCGTTACCTTTATCCGCCTGCCGTCGCGTGCGAATTTCGTGAGAGCATACACCTGCGAGTGTATGTATTAAGAGTAGTGACATTCCATCAGAAAGAGGATACAGTGAGCTACTCTTAAATAAAGCGGAAGGATTGCGAAAAAAAGCACTCAGTCCGAGGTGCGTCACGCGACTGGATGTAACTTTTGCCAGCATAATTATCGGCTGAACAAATTGCGCACACATGAAGCTTTTACCATTAGAAAGATAATGAGAGTAACAACATTCCATCAGAAAGAGGCTGCAGTGAGCTACTCTTTCGCCATCAAAAAGTTAATAAAATGAGCGACAATTCATTTGAACGGGGCAAGATTTAATTAGTCGAAATGAAGTGGAAAAGTGCAAAAGGAAAACCGATACACCCGAGATGGATCATTTGACTGAATGTAACATTTCCCAGCATAATTATTGACTTATCAAAGTATGCAAGCATAATGCTTTGGCACTTTAGAAGATAATAAAAGTGGAGACTTTGAACCAAACAATATTTATTTAAATTAATAATTAAAATAAATAAATTTAACAAATAAAATTATAACATATATTAGAGCGGGTGCTCTATTTGCGCACCGTCTGTTTCTAAGCAAACTTGTGCTCTTCTAAATACAGCATTGCTGGCTCGCAGCATCTGGTCTTCATTGATGCTGCGGAATGCTGTTTCGACCGACGCTCGCAGGTCATTAACATTTTCAATTCTGTTGAAGTAAATTTTTTCCTTTATTGCACCCCATAGAAAAAATTCGCATGGATTGAAGTCCGGGGATCTTGGTAGCCATGCCCATGTGCGAGCTCCTCTCCCTATCCAGCCGTCCTCACCATATTGCTAGGTTAAATGCTCCCTTACTCGCGCTGTATAGCGAACAGGTGAAAATAATAAAAAATAACTGAGTTATAACACGGTATACACTGTAGAGCCATCAGTAATAATTTACAACAGTCAGGAAAGTAAAACTGGTTAATGAAACCATGTGGCCAATTGATGAACCTCCGCTTGAAGAAAAAAATAAAAAATTGTAAAAATGGTAGCAATGGGAGGTTTGTTATGGGAGGTTCATCCAGAAGCCATTAGCATTATTAAAACGTGTGTTAAATTTGAAGCCAATCGGTTGAATACTTTTTGAGTAATCGTGTACAACGATTTTAAACTTTGCGAAAATAAAGTTACGAGAAAAACGCGTTTGAAGTTTCGCTACGTCCGTATAACCACGTGTAAGTGAATCTCGAATATAGGCTCTCATCAAAATAGTTTTGACTTTTAGCTCAAACAGTAAAGTTTATTGAATTTTACAGATGTGAAAATAACTTTTAAGACAATAAAAAAAAAAAATCAATTTTTTTAAGCTTCTACACGGGATTCCCGCCTTAATTAAATATTTAAAAAAATTTTACCGATCGATTATTAATTACTCCTGCCCACACGTTACATGAGAATCTGGGTGTTAATATCCCACGTAAGGTGCGGATTTTCTTTCGCATAAAAATGGTAATTATGGCAGTTAAAGGTGCCATTTTGAGTGAAAGTCGACTCATCTGTCCACAATATATTTTCTGAAAAAGCAGGATTCAGCCGCACTTCATCGACGTTGCGCGTACAAAAATTCACGCGAGCCTGATGATCGTTTGGCAGAAGTCGCTGCACTTTTCGAAAATGAAATGGACGTACAGTAGCGCTCAATTGCTTTTGCCCACCTGAAGGCAATTTTATGCGTTAAATAAAGTTTCATATCTTCGGTTGT
>JAWWML010034695.1:0-11131 GCA_035047165.1 Ormyrus rosae
ATGGGCTAGAATGCTCATAGCCCAGAAAATTTTTTAAATAGCGCAGAGAGCTCTAGAAATCTCACAGGGCTGATCTAATACAATTTAATGTTGTCAGCTTTTAACATTTTTTTTTAATTTAAAGTACATTGACAAAAGGTGAAAAATACGCTTTGGATATTATAAATAAAATGCTATTATTATATGGATATATTTTATCTGACTTCAATCTTCTAAGTATAAATAAAATTATTTTATTATTCGTCTAAATAGACGATGCATTAGGAGACTGTGAAGTTAATAATGAAGAAATCGATTATGATGTAGATGATTTAGACTTCACAATTTGTTCATTAACTGAAGCCAAAGAATAAGTTTAATCTCGGCAATAAATGCAACTAACGGGTATTTGAAAGATGGCGGATCCAATATCGCGGATGCTATGTAGTAAACCTTTTTATTTGATTAAATTCGAACTGAAAACTCTATCTATAGGTTTTTGGCGTCACCGATTATCCTACCTTAAAAAATTGATGGGCTGGAAAGTGAAGTCAGTTTATTCGTGAAGGGATTGGCTGATCAGGTTATTCGTGATCTGATTGGTGGAAAAATAGTAACATCAAAAAAAGAGGACAGTACGCGCGAAGCGCGTTGGATTTCACTAGTGAATATGATAACAGATTTTGAAAATTCAAAATGGCGAATTCAATATGAATTTGGAACGTGAATATAACGGTTTTTTAGGACTCTGTTTACGATTCTGGTATCATAATTCAGATATGGAGACTGTAGAAAATTTTGAGGATTTGCCAGTTTTAATGAAACAAATGTGAAAATTATTTCTTTAGCGAATTATCCCAGTGACCGGTGGAAAACTTGCTAAGTAGAGACGGGTGAATATGGTCTGACGAATTCGAATTCGTCGTCGACAAGAACAAAAAAATGCCCTGGACATTACAGCAGCTGGAGGCGACTTACTTTATGGCCCTGGGATCGATGATTCAGTGTAAGTTGATTTTTCTACGTGTAAAACTTTAAATGCGTTTTTTTCAAAACTGTCTTTATCAAAGTCGGTGAATACTCTCTTGCAAAAACTATTCAACCGATCCATAAAAAATTTGATACACTTTTTTAAAATATAGAATACTAGACTCCAACGTTGTTCTTTTTTCTTTTTTTTACTGAAATATAACTACAAAATGTCAGAATTTGTGAGCGAAAATCGTGATGTTTCAGTAATTTACTTACCAAAAATTGAAAAAAAAAAAAAAAAAAAAAAAATTAGGAAACCGGTGGGGTCTGGCAAAAATGTTCTTTTAACCATATGCACTCGATTTTGTTGTTTCAGATAATCTGTTGACGAGTTATCGTATTCACCGCAAATCATCTTTTTTAGAAGATGTCTTCATTAATGCTTCTTCAGCGGCACATTTTAAAATATTTTTAAATAACAATTTGACAAAATTTTCTTCAAATCATAATAAATAATGTAGAACATAGTTGGACCAATAAACTCTTACCATTGCTTCAAAAAAAAAAAAATTCACAAAAAAACCCCTTTTTTCAGGCTCTAGACCATATCCCCCCCCCCCCTTAAAAAATACACTTTCATAAAATAAAATAATTCTTTTAAAAACAATATTTGAACAATTTCTTAAGTTAGTAAAATATTTAAGGATTGTTTTTTTCAGCACCTATTTTTTGTTATCTTTAACTTCTTAAAAGTTTTATTTCTTTATTTTTTGTAATTGATGATAAGAAATATAATCTATTCTTACTGTATCCAACTCTCCAGTCACGTGAAACAGCGTTGCAGTGGCTGCGAGATATTGGATGTATGGTTTCAAAGAACAAAAAAGATGATTTCTGTGGACAATTTTCATCATAAAAATCGAATTTCTGCCAACAGCTGCTATAGTATTCATAATCAGCGAGTCAAAATACATACAATTCGCCTTATTTGGGAACGATCGAATAAAAATAAATATCCTTATACGCCAAAAACCTTTATTTTTATAGGTTTTTCACGATTTTCACCATGAAAATCGAATCTCCGCCAACAGCCACTATGATATTCGTAATCAGCACATCAAAATACATAAAAATCACCTAGTTTGGAAACAATCGGACTGGATCGGTGTTCGGAATTGTATCCCAATATAACAAAGAAAATCGATGTTTTTATCAACTGCGATTGAATCTGATTGAAAAAAAATCTTTGAAATTTTACATTTCTTTTGCTTTCAGTCGTCGTAGTTAAAAAATGGTGCCAGATAGGACAATTTGGTCATCAGATTCGGATAAGAAACGTTTTTTTAAAAAAGAGCGGTAAGAAGTAAGCGGTTGAAAAATGAGAAGGTTGTATTTTCATACCATTTTTTTAGAATCGCTAAAAAAAAAAGATTACCCATGTCCGTGCAAATTACGAAATTTTTGCTAATATTAAGGTTTAAAATATGACCTTAAATTTCAAGGTCACGTAATTTAGGGTTATGTCCAATCGAAAATCTAATGATGGGATCAAAATGTAGAGACTACACTTTTTCTTTTAAAATAGACCCCGCTACGACGCTTTCAAGCTGTTTAATCGACCTCTAAAGTTGAGCAATTTTTAGCGCTGATTATGTAGTGCATTAATTTTGTTGCCTAGTGTATATAGAGACACTGACGTAGATTATGTTGGCGCGAGTGGCGGCGTTTTACGTTGCTTTGTTGTTTATGAATTGGATTTACAGTCTGCCTTTCCGAAAAAGTTTACCACCGCGGACTACCGTTGAACGAAATACCTAAGACGAAACACCAACGAGAGTGGTAAAATAGAGATTGCATTTCCTAAAATTAATGAAAAGGCTATTGCATACATGAATTTTCCGCTCTCGGGCTGGAATGTACTATTTTTCACCCGCAAGACAGGCATAAAAAAATAAAATTTCGCACCCACGTGTTAAAAAATAGTATGTGCACCACGGGCGGGAATGTGCTATTTTGCATCCTTGGTACACAAGTTAATAGTTAGATATATGAGCGAGAAGGTGATTTTAACCTCGCGTTACCTTTTCACCCTCGCTTTGTTCGGGCGAAAATGATTTATATTATTCGTTTTTTTAAATTGTCAGCTTTAAGTAATTGAAAGATGCTCTTTCTGTAAACCCTAAATTTAAGGTCTTATACTACCTTAACATTTAATATCAATAATAGTCTTCATTAAAATTAATCACCATCATAATATAATGTAATTGAAAAATATAATGTTAATTAACTTATTTCTTGTTAAAATTTGATATTTTAACAAATGATTACAGAGATCTACGATAGTTAATCTTGTACTGTATATTCGTAATAAGCAAATTAATGCAAATAATTTAAAAACAATTACATAAATGTTATAAACATTATTAGAAATAATCATATTATATATTGATATTTTTATCGAAGAATGTGTAAAAGTCTCTGATTGTTGCCCATTTTTGAAAGCATAATCTGTGGTATCTTTTAAATTTCCTGAATATTAATGTATTAGGTAAACACCAGCGCGGTCCTTTAAAAGTTCAGATTTAAGAAGTGCATTTCCAAAAATAATTTTCGAGAGTTCTAAAGGAAATTTTTATTAAAATTTAAGTTTTGATAAATATTGTTCAAAGAAACAATGTGTTTCTTTGCTTCATAACTTTGCTTTAAATTATTTATTTTTTACAGAATGTAGTGATAAAAATTCTAGAATAAAATTGTTTTAGCATTGGAAGTGTAAACATTTATAAAAGTATTACGTCCTTGTTTGGCAAAAAACAGACTTTTACATATTTTTTTCTGCTTTTTAAAAAATATTCTTTTGACAATATTTTTAAATATCTTTAAGTTTTCCTATGTATTTTTATGTATTATTATATCAAATTTATTTTATTTTAATTTATAGGAAGATGCAATTCTGATGCTTGTGGGAATTACGGATCCAAACGGGTGAAACTTGATTACGGAAATCAAAATTCTAATGATAAAGAGCTTTTTTTATATACTAAAAGTGAAGATTTAAAATCAGATACGAATAAACCAAAAAAGTTTTTTAAGAGTCGTAATTTAATTCCTGCGATAGAAGAGTCGAGGTCAGATTTAGAAGTTTGCCAGTCTCTTATAAATCCTCATGTATATTTCGATGGAAGGAACCAACAAATAAGTGATTCGTCTTTGATAAATATAAAAAAGCGGGATAATATTGATTCTATGGTGGAAAACTGTCGAGATGAAGGAAAACCGCCAATTGTTTTAAGAATTTGTAAAGGTACCGCCAGGCTTATCTGTACAGAAGATACTGATTCTGACTCTTACAGAAATTCAACAACTGGGTCGAAAATAAACGAAGAAAACATTTCGCAACATTGTAAGTCAGAGGTTAAAAGTAGTGAAGCTGATTCTTCAATCTTAGATTTACATTCTACGTCTTTAGAAAAATATGAAATGAGAACTACACGAAGTCGATCAAAAAATTTAAAAATCGATACTAATTCAGATCAAATTAGTTCTGTAATTAGTTCTCATAATTCTGGTTTATCCTTGACATTAAGAAAAACTATGACTAATTCTAATACCACACTATCTCATTATAATATTGTAAAGACTGAAAATCTTTCAATTAACCATGACGATGCAGCTGAATTTCTAGACAAACCTGCTGAAGTCTTACCGGCAACAACGCAAGACTTAATTAATATATTATCAACCGATGATGAAACACTACAAGAAAAACTTACTTGTGAATATAATTCTGAAAAAGAGATGGAAAATTCGGGGTCCGAAGATAAAAAATTCTTAAACGAATGCGGCATTACTAAAAAATTCAGTGATCAGAATATAGAAATAAACTTATCGCGTGATTTAAAAACACCAACAACTGAATCAGAACTTACTGTAAAACATGATTCCTTGTGTAAATCTGATTCGTTAATATTAACTGATGAAATTAAGGATAATGTTATAAAAAGTACAGAACAAGATTGGTTTTCCAGTGATGATAGTGAGTGTGCTAATATCCAGTTACAAAATGAAATACCGAGAGAATCTCGGAGTCTTATATCTAACTCGGATTTAAGTCCTATCACAAGTAAAGGCATTAATAAGCCAGTAGCCTCTAGGAAGGGTAGTATTTTTAAAACTCGATCTACAGGAGCAACTAATGGTAATAAAAGACGTGCTCTTTATAAGCATAAATGGTGTGATAGCGATAAAGAAATAAAAATGACAACTGAAAATATTAATAGAATTAATTCTACGGGAAATGCTTGTGCGACATTAGCCGATGCACACGAAATGTATGATGAAGAATTTGAAAGTTCTTCATTAACACGAATTATAACTTATCCAGAAACTGGAACGGATTCGCTTGATAGTCTGGAGGGTGCTGTAACAAGCATTCGTTGCGGTAAAAAAATAAAGGGAGTAAGTTAAAAATTAATTATTTTCTTAGTATTGAGTAATTAATAGTAATAGAAATCATAGTCAATTTATCAGCTTACTTTTTGCAACTCTAAAATATAATAAGTTTATCATTACTAGACTATTATTATTTCCAGGCTTTACATTAGAAAATTCCCAAGATTTTTAAAATTTGCTATTTAAGAGGGTTATATACCCATTAATGTTATTTTAAATGACCTGTAAAAAGAAATTTAAATTAGTAATAGTTTATACTATTGGTATAATAAAAATATTCTTAATCAAATGAGCTCAGATCGAAGTCTGTAGGTCCATTTAATTCAGAGATATTACAATCTCAAATTTTTTACTTTGGCGTCAACTCTAGTTTTAAGCATTGGATGGATTGACGTGAATTAGGGCCTAGAATCTTTGTTTTTGATGACATTTAGAGCCGAAGCTGTTTACTATACTGAGAGAAAAAAGTAGTTGAATCAACAGCCTCGCGCCGATAAATACACATAACTACCTTTTTCTGTTAATTTAACAAATCAGAGGTTGTTAACTGAACGGCCCAGTGAGGTATTAAAGCAATAGGATAGTATGTTGAAACAATGTTTAAATTGTAAAGATAATAAGATTAAAAAATTTATTTTCTTTCATTATATTTATTTTTTTCTTCTATTTATTTTTTCATTTATTTATTTTTATTATTTATTATATTATATTATTATTATTTTCATCTTATATTTATTATTTTTATATATTTATACAATTAAATAAATAAATTAAAAATTTTGATGTTTATGGGAACCGAACCGGGGTCCTTCGGCACGGCAGGCAGACACGTTAACCATTTACTTACAATGGTATCTTGAGAAAATAATTTCAGAACTGATACATTACATTTCTTAGTTTTAACTGAAATAAACAATTAAAAAAGTACGACATACCTAATTAATCATAACAGGAAAGTCGAAAATAACTATCAACTCATTATTAAATTTCTTACATGTTCGAGAACAGGTTAATATGCCGTATTAAATATAAAAAACATAACCTTGAAACGATTCAGAAGATTAATATTAGTTCATTTAATAAAAAATGTTTTACTTTAATAAAAAAATTGTTTATTTCAATAAATAATTTATTAGTTTAAAAACGAAAACTCACTAAATCAATATTATTATTTTAATTATTTTAAGACTTAGAACTTTTTGTTGGTTTAAGCTTAAATTTCTTTTGTTTCAACAAATAAATTATTAATTTAAAGACAAAAACTTATTGAATCAATGTCATGATTTTAGTCATTTTAAGAGAAAAACATTTTGACAGTTTAATCAAAATATTTGTTGATTCAATTGAAATGTTTTTGTTTCAATACAAAATGCATTATTTCAACAATTTTTCTGTTGGATTAACAGACCGGAGGCAGTTGCCGGAATTTCACAGCCCGACATAGTTGTTTCGACTAGTTTTTTTCTCTCAGTGTATTATAATTTTTTTAATCCAGTATTTTTAAATCAAGAAACACTGATAAATTTTATAAACATTTTTTAATTTTATTAGTTTTTCTTGATTTAAATGTACTAAAAGAAAAAAATTACACTATTGAAGAGCTTCGGCCCTAAATGTAATTAAAAACAAAGATTTTAAGCCGTGTTTTATGCTAATCCATTTAACGGTTCAAAGTAAACTTGACGCCAAACTCCTAAAAACTGAATTTTTCAGTAAATAACGATAAAAGAACTTATTTTCTTCTGAAACCATAACACTTGTCACAGAACTAATTTCTTAAACTATAATTACCACTTTTATTGAATAGTTCAAGTTGATTAATAGTATAGTATTACGTACGTAGGCCAGTAAAATAAGAAATGTCTCAGATCACATGTAACTGTCGGCTGGGGCAAAACCGAGGTTGTGAAACATGTGATTTGAGACTTTTTTTCTTACTGGCCAAAATGTGTATTCTATTTTTTTGCCGGAAAGCGCCTACGTTCTGAAAACGAAGTTGCCGCTTTTCGACGACGCCGAGCAGAAAAATAGTATACGCACCTCGGGAAGTAAAATGGCAAACCAATAGCTTGCTTTTGACACCCGAGCCTTTGGCTCGGGTGTCAATTTACACGAGCTATAAGCTTGTCAATTCTTTTCCTCCCTAGGTGCGTAATATTCGATTTCTGCTCGATGTCGCCGAAAAGCGGCAACTTCATTTCGCACAGCGGCCGGGAAGTTGGCGCTTTCCGACCGGAGGGCAGAAAAGATGTTTTCTTGCTTCCCTGGATGAAAGTGCATCATTCCCGGCTCGATTTTAGGCTAGAAAAAGCGACTTTGTTGCGGCCGGCTGAGCCAATGCCGTGCTCTGATTGGCTGCGGGACTTTACAGCTCGTTGCGCCTGGGCGTCCGCGCGCACTCATTCTGTCTCACTAGCACGTCCGAGCATCCGCAGTACTTAACCTCACGCGCGCGGCATCGTCTTGCCTGCACGGCAAGACAATAAAATATGCACTAAAATTTTTGTTTTCGATGCTTACCTTCGGGTGACATAGAAACAATAAATTTAGTACCAAACAAACGAGTGACGAAGAAGCAAAGGAGTTCACCGAGAGGAGAGAGGCAGTGGCGTCACAACCAGCCTCTCATTCATTTCATCACATGTGCTTGGCTTTATCAAAGAAGTGAAGATTAAGAAAAGTAAAACGTGCAAGTTTTTTACTTTAAAAGATGTACAAAAATAACAAAACGATGATTCTGCAGACATAGAATTCTTACGAAATTTCAACGAAGAGCCAAGAGTAATTATACAATCAGAAACCTTAACACAAAAGTTTTCTGAAAGATATTTCCTTGTCTATAACACTTACAAAAAGTGGCAAGAAGAAAATAAAAGTACACTATCAACAAACTCAGAAGAAAGCAATTTAATTGTTTATTTTAATACATTAAAAGAAAGAACTTTGAATATGAAAGACGATGTTGATATTAGCAAATTTTTAGCTTTAAAAAGCATAATAAAAAATATTAACAAAACTTACGAACTTAAAAAATCATTGACTCTAACCTGGGATGAAATAATGAATTTTATAACAACAGCCAATGATCATGTGTACTTAGCCACAAAGGTAATTAATTATTTATGTATTCGCTCTACCTCTTATACTTCATTAAATTGCATTTTTATATTATTAATATTTGCAGATGAAATACGCTGGATGAAATAACTAATATAAAGCTTCAAGATGTACAATACCTGGGTGATAAGTTTCTAGTATCGATTCAACATAATAAAAACGATTATCCTGAACAGTTTATTATTGAAAATCTTTTATATGACAAAGTTACGAATTTTATTAAGACCAATTGGCCAGTTTAGCGACAGTTTCTTCATTCAGTACCAAAATGGTAAATTTACTCGTTATGTCATTGGAAAGCATAAGATAAGTGAAGCATCAAAAAGTATCGCTTCTTATCTAAATTTAGAAAATTCAAGAAAATACATCGGCCACTATTTTGGAAGAGCAGCATTAACGCTTCTTTTTAATTTTGGTGCTAACATGCAAATAATTAAAAAATTAGGAAGATGGCATTCTGACACTATAGCACAAGGCTATATAGAAAATTCAATATGAAAATATATTGAAAAAATTTAAATATCAAAACCAAAGTTTAATTATTGTAATAAATTTTGTATTATTTGTATTTGTACTATACACTAAAAAAATGAGTAATTTCAACAAAGTCTTTCTTTAAAGGTTTGTCAAGTAAATATTTAATTGAATTAACTAAAAATTTCTTTGAATAACTTTAATTAAAAAAATGTTTGTGTGATTCAAAGAAATATGGAAATTACTAATTTTTTCCAATGTATTAATGTTTATTCAACTTTTAAGAATTAGTTGGAATAATGTAAATTTCTAAAGAATGTAAATTACAAATAAAAACTACATTTTTATTGTAATTAATTTTAATATTTTTTTTTCACCTACTTATGCATTTTTTTAAGATGCATGTATTTTTGAAATAGTAGCACTATATCCAGGAATGTTTTCTTTGAAAACATTAAAGTATTATACACTTCGCTTTCAAGAATAAACAAACATGGTTAACTTCAGCGCACACTCGAGACAAAATATTAGGACTAAAAAGCGATCAGCTCAAAAAACGTACAGTCTGCGTTGACTGTGGCGACGCACAGTGGGCGATTTGGAAACCTTTTGTGACAAAATCAAATATCTCGACAACGGATAGAGCTATTGCAAAAAGTAAAAAACCATTTCAAAGGTCTTTTAATGTGTAATATAGGAAAAATAGACTGACACAGAAGAACATATTTTTAAGTATTAAAAAATGCTTCTAAATGGACAATTTTTACATTTTTTTAACTTCTACTTATTACCAAGAAAACTTACTACTCTATTTTTGACTGCAGAATTCGAATATGCTATAATAAATGAGTAATTTCGACGTCATTTCCATAAAAAAATGCAAAAAATGTACGTGTTTCCAGATTGGCAGGAAAATTCGATGAAAATTTGTGAAATTAGCTGGATTTTTTTATTCTTATATTAATGTAAACTATCATTATAGTGTTTTACGTGTCTATGATTACTTTTGATAATATAGACTGCTTATTGTTTCAAATATTGCATAATTATATGATACAAACACCGCATTATTAGAAAAGCACTCATGATATCATCGAAGTAAATGTACCTGCTTTACAAGCTACTTGAATTCGACTTTTTTCTATGATAATGCAATTGGAAGCTTGTATCGAATATGCTTTTCTGTAGAATATCTACAACTGTGCAAAACTTGTTGATAAAAATCTACGTCATTAATATAGGGGCAAACCTGTAGAAGATTATAAACGTAAAAAATGTACTAATTCGACATTTGCGATTTTGCCTTTGAAAAAAAAAATTTTTTATTAATTGACTATAACTTTTTGAGCATTCAAAATGTCTATTTATAGTCTATTCATAGTTCTCCCCAAAAAAATCAAGAAATTGTGTACCTAGATTTTATTTTTGAAAATAAAAAAGTAAAACAATTATTCTATTATATTTCAAAAAAAAAAAAAAAAAAACGTATGATTCAAAATTTATGCCTACAAAAATAAAAAAACTGTATATCAAAATTCATCCACATGTGATCGCGTAATTCATGTTCAAATTAACTGTATTTCAATAGCACAGGTGCAATTTTACTTTAAACAGTTTAAAAATTATGTAAACCATAAATTAGTGTTCGTGAAACTTACTACAAAAATGCTCAATCATCAAAATTAATAATCACTTATTAGAGCTTTTTTCGAACGAACAATTTAATAGATTTTTTTTTTAATGATTTGAATTACCCATAATGATTTATAAAATTATACTGTCTCAATATTTTTTACGAATATATAGCCAAAAAATTTGACAGATAGGTGTAATTATCGCTATACAGGGTGTCCAAAAAGTCCTGGGACGGTTAAATAACTCGCCGGGAGAGCATTTTTGCTGAAAACTAAATGGGAAACATTTAGGATTTTGAAAAAACTATCTGTCAGAATTGTCATTTTTTGGGATCTACTACAATTTTGGGCCTTGTGACTAACAAAAAATAAAAAAACAATAAAATTTTTGAAATATAGATTTTAAACGGTTTTAAATCATTGAATGAATATAATATGACTTTATTAAGCTAAATTTTCTGAAAATATAACTCTTTTGCAACAAAAAAGTCCCTTAGTCATTT
>JAWWML010034696.1:0-11131 GCA_035047165.1 Ormyrus rosae
ATTATAATCGTGCGAAAATATTATAGTTAATTATAATCGTACTAGTATATCGTACTATAATATTTTTTCGTAAGGGATAAATGTTTTTTGAAAAGTTTGTATGGATGTGTGTGTGTGTGTGTGTGTGTGCGTGGGTTTTTTTTTATTAGGGATTATGGGAAACCTTCATCAACCGGCGCGGCCATAGACAGACCGCGCTGACCGGCTGATGAGGCATTGAATATACTCTACACAAAAAAAACTCTACACGCCTTTGTTTTGTATATCTATATATACGAAAAGACAAAGGCGTGTAGAGTTTTTTTGTGTAGAATATGTTCGGTGCCGCTGATGACTCCTGACCGCAAACAGACACCAGGAAGGAGCTGCACTTCCTGATAGTGTGAGATTCTTACTCACTAAAACCCATAAGCCTTTTCTCTAGAGCTGAGCCACACCGAAAACCGCCGTTAAGCATTACTTCGGGGTGGTGCCGTTGTCCTCTCGTCTGGACCCTCCTAGATGATGTCTCTTCTGCGCACTCTACTTGTTGACTCGTAGCCTCGTCCGTGCACCTTGACGCGTATTTTCCAGTGTGTGTGTGGTGTGTGTGTGTGTGTGTGTGTGTGTGTGCGTGTGTGTGTGCGTGTGTGTGTGTGGGTGTGTGTGTGTGTGGTGTTTACGGTATTTCTACGCGTGATCATCTTCTATGTACATGTCTGAACATTTGCTCTTTTTGTCAAAGTCGTAATTTCTTTTGCGTCGTCTTTTTTTTTTTTTTAATTTCTTGTTTCTCTTCTGTTCCACGCAGCGTAGGTCTATGAGAACTTCAGCTGCGTAGGCGCTTGTTGCCTGCAATGCTGTCTTTGATATGAGCATAGATTATATCAGATTCTATGGTATAATTTTTCTTTCAATTACAGCCTCCCATGTTCTGCGCGTCTCACGGTAGCACGGGCACTCGAAGAATACGTGCTCGGCATCCTCACCGACTTTTTCACATGTTGGGCACTCAGGTGAATCCTCATGTTTGAATTTATGAAAATACGTCCGAAAGCATCCGTGTCCTGAAAGCATCTGAGTCAGCTAGAAATTTACCTCTCCATGTGAGCGATTGAGCCACGTATCAACCTGCGGGATCAAACGATCTGTCCATCTTCCGCTATAAGACGAGTTCCATAGCAGTTGCCACCGGCATAGGCTGTTGGATGTCTCATTTCTTCTTATTTTCGTTGCACTCAGCGTGATCAATCCTTTCTGACTGTATAGTGCTCTTCTTTCTTCTGCTAATATTTCTATAGGTAGCATTCCTGCAATGACCCAGATGGCGTCCTCCGATACCGTGCGGTAAGTGCTGGCAACACGTAGGGCGCTTAGTCGGCAGACTGATGCCACCTTCCGTCTATATTCCTTTGTCTTGAGTGCATCTGGCTAAATAGCAATGCCGTACGTGAGCGCTGATGTAATCGTGGATGTTAGCAGCGCTCTTCTCTTTTGTTTTGGACCTCCGACGTCCAAAGACAGGATGGTCCTAACATTTGACGCTTTAGTTTCGGCGTGCACCGTGTGCTGCTTGAAGTTGAGCCTGGCGTCTATTCCCAGGTATCGGAGAGATGGTTGGAACATGAACTCATAGTTGCCGACTCGTAGTGCGATAGTTTCCACTTTTCTTCTACTGGTGATCAGTACTGCCTCCGTCTTATGCTCTGCGAACCTTAGGTCAACCTAGTCATCCACTGACGTACTCTTCCGAAAGTTATCAAAGATGTAGTTGATTTCCTCCAGATGTTTCGCTACGATTATTAGGGCCACAACATCCGCGAATGCCACTAGTTCTGCCTCTTTTGGCAACTTCAACTTCAGTAGTCCGTCGTACATAATATTCCAGAGTAGAGGGCCTAGTACTGAGCCCTGCGGAACACCACCAGTGACTTTGTACTCCTGCGGTCCATCATCAGGGTGATACTTAAGGATCCTGTCTTCAAAGTAGCTTCCCACTATCTTTCGTAGGTACTCCGGTACATTCATCTTGGTAACAGCCTCCATAATGCGGCCCCATTTAGCTGAATTAAAGGCATTCTTTATGCCTAGTGTTATACAAGGCAATACTTCTTTGTACCTCTTTTCCACTTTTTGCCCGATATCGCTTCTCTTGTAGTGGAGACAACCCGGTTTATGGCATCAAGAGTCGAGTAGCCTTTGCGGAAGCCGTATTGGTTGTCGGACAAATGCGGTTCGACTACTGCTTTGATTCTTCCATGGATAATTCTCTTCAATATCTTACCAATCGTGTCGAGCATACAGAGCAGTTGGTAAGATGAGGCTTCATCTGGGGGCTTTTTACCCTTGGGCAAGAGTACTAGTCTCTGATGTTTCCAATTGGCTGGAAAAATTCCCTCTTACAGACAAGTGTTGTACATATTCAAAAATAACTGGAACTGACTTTATGATCGCTTTCAGTGCTATGTTCGGGATTCCATCAAGGCCTGGTGCTTTGGTGTTCCCGAATCTACGACAGGCATTCAGTAGTTGCTCCTCTGTCACTGTCGGGATTGACTCCACATCATTACATTCTACTAAGAAACGGGTCTCTGGCTGTTGTGGGAACAGCTCTGCCACTATCTTTTTCAAAAGGTCAGGACATGTAGGTGATGGCATTGGTTGGCTTCTCAGTCTTGCCATTACCACTCTCTACGGTCTACCCCACGGTTCACTATCGACTTCATTCAAGAGCTCTGCTCAGCATTTCTTCTTATTGTGCTTGATGATTTACTTAGCTTACGGCGCACCTCTATTTCATCTCCAGTTCCGCGTAGTTGGTTTTTTCCGTCCACGCTGAGCCAGTTGCCTTGCCCGCATGCACTTTTTGCTTATCGAGGCAGTTTCACTGTTCCACCAATGCACTGATTGAAGCCTGTTGACTGTAGGTTTTCGTGGCATAGTGGCATCACAAACCTTCTTCACTCTCGAGATGATATCATTTGCCCTCTCAGTAACGCTACTACCGTTGATCGGACGATTGTGCAAGGCTTCCCGGAACGTGTTATAATCAAAGGCGCTTGCCTTCCAGCAAATTACGTTGATCTTCTTGGGTGAAGTTTTGGCTCTCCGGCCACTAGAGACTTCCCAGGATATTACTCGATAGTCGCTGGCGGTGTAAATATCCATGACCTCCCACGTGTAGTAACCTCTGAGAAGGGTGCTACTCACGAATGTGAGGTCAGATTCAGCACGGGTGAGGTATTCAGCCTTGAGTCGAGGGCGCCGAAAACTCGTGCTGAATACCTCATCCTCGCTAGAAATAACTCATTTTCTCCCCTTGTTCCACAATGTACTATTTTTGTTTAGTGTATTCGTTTTCGTTTTATCGCCAATTTTCGATCATCGAAAAATTTAATTTTACTTTTTTGTAATGAAAGCATTGAAATATTTGAATGGGACAAAAACGATTTTGAAGAGCATAAAAATACCTATAATTTCAGATAAAAAAAGTACTCTAGCTATCATTTATTTTTCACAAAAACGTGTTTTTTTTAAGATTATAACTTAAATTAAATTTTAAATTGCTCTGAAGAAAATTTTGGAAATTAAGAGTATATATATCTTTTGGAAATTAAGAGTATATATATCTAAGATCTGTAAAAATGTTAAGCCATTTGGTCATCTAGTTTTTGAGTCAATAGTTGAAAACTGAAAAAAAAGAGTTTTCTATGTCCAACGATTACTAGAGTAAAAATGTTTTAATTGACTTGAAATTTTGGAAATGGGTAGATATTTTGTACGTTTAGTGCTGTATAGTTTTTCATCATGGGGTCTTACATCTAAAAAAAATTTGGAGGAAAATCATCTGTAAAAAAGAAAATAAGTTTTATACATAAAAATAAATATTATAGGCTTAATATATATACACGCCTACCTAATCTTACTTTCGCAGATCCGGTTAGTAGGCTGCAATTCCGGCTGCTCGTTCGCGTCGTAGGAGTCGCGGGCCGGGAAGATAGCGAGAAGAAGGAATGCGGAACGGAAGCTGTAAATAAAGTTTAGAAATGCGATAATTTGATATAAAATTACGATGCGTTTATTTGCGGAGTCAGATCAAGCTAGAAAATACGATTGAAATTGGGAAAACGCGATTGTTAGCCCGCAACTAAATTCAAATTTGCCGCCGACTACTCACACTTTGAATAGTTCGGTCGGTCGGGCAAGAGAGGGAGAGCGCCGCGGCGGGAGAGAGTGGAGCCGAGCATATCCGACCCTCGTCGAACATAGAGAACGTGCGAGCCCGTGCTTGCGCCGTCCAACGAAAATGGCCGCCGACCGGTCTCTCTCTCTCTCTCTTTTTCAGGCTGCCGTGCACCCGAGTGTACTTCACGCACGCACGCGATTGGTGGGGTCACTCTCCACCCGCAACTACCCGCAAATACCACATACTCGCTCGCGCGCGGATCTAATATGGCCCCGTTACGATCTATTTTCCAAAAAAATGACAAATTTTTTACGTTTTTTTATTGTAAAAAATTATATTTTTGACCTCGAAAAAATATACTTTAACACTATGAGCAATAAATCGTCATATAGACATCCGCTATTTTGAACCCTACCGGAATTTTTTCTCGATGTTTTACATGACGGATTTAAGATAGCGGCCAAAAGATTCGTGAATCATGGAAAAAACAGTTTTTATACATATTTTTTAAGGAATTCGGTATTAATTCATAAATAAGGTTACTACTACTATGACTTGTTTTAGGAAGTGGCAATGAACCTTATGAATATTATTGTCAAACTTGCTTTTCTGAATCTCAGAAAATAAAAAATGTATACAAACAAAAAATTAAAAATTAAAAAAAATTTTAATAAATGTGACAAAAAATTAAAAAAGTCTTCAAAAAACGTTGACCTCCTCGAGGTTGGAGCAAAACTTAGCTTAAATTGCTTACGCTCTGGACATTTTGGATCTAGCTGCTGTCCACAGGAATGTGCAGAATTGCAGCTTGCGGAAAACGTTACCATACGTTAATTTACAAGAATCAAGAAAGAGAGGACGTCTCGAACGCATCAGTCGTAGTTTTTCAAGTATTTACAACACGGGTAGATAGTAAATTGGTTTTTGCGTGCTTATGGCAAAATGGAGTACTTACTTGCCACTGCCATTGTGCTGCTTGAATCGTTAAAAGGAATACGCATACAATTACGAGTGCTAATTGATTCTGAATACAAAAGCTCAGTAATCACGGAATGAGGTGTAAAAACACTCTGTTTGTTAAAATGCAGTTTTCATACATCTGTAAGCGGTGTAGGAGGAGAAGATAACATAACCTCGAAATTCGCAATTGAGTTAATTTTTCAACCGAAGTAGTCTAATTTCTCTGCAATTTTCAGCTCTATTTCTGGGAAAACTAACGGCCTTGCTGCCTAAAAGCGGTTGTAAAAAGGGACAATGGAGACACATCGAAGAGCTTGAGTCAGCGGATTCACACTTCAACAAGCCTGCCACAATAGACTGCATACTTAGTGCAGACGCGTAACCTACGTATTGGACGGAGTACGCAAATGCAAATCAACACAATTGCAAACACTACGCAAAGCTTTTTCACTACAACGGCGACGGCTGTCGACGATTTTTGCACATTCTGGGAACTGGAAGAGTTGCCTCAGGAGCAGCCGCGACGTGCGAATCGCATTATCGCCGCACGGATTCAAGAGTTCTGAGCGGGAGGTATGTAGTCAGACTACCTTTCTCGCAAACTCCGGTTCTGGAGGGATCTCTTCAGATAGCCACAAAAAGGCTACTGCAGGCTTTACGACGCCTCCTTGATAAACCCGACCTTAAGCTGACTTACAAGAAGTTCATGAAGGAGTTTATTGAACTTGGGTGTATGGAACTTGTGCCTGACGACGTCTACGATAAAGAAAATGCTTATTACATGCCTCACCATGCTGTCTTCAAGCAAGGTGGCTCTGGCAAGATCCGCGTTGTTTTTCACGCGTCACAAGCACCTCCGAGTGATTTTCACTTAATGACTCGTTATTTACAGGTCCAAAACTGTAAACTGATATCGCCGTCATCCTTACTCGATGGCGCTTTCCTCACTGCGTATCCTCCGTCGTCATTGTAAAAATGTTTCGTTTGTATGAGCCCTCGCACTATACACTTTTAAGTGACGTCGGACTACTCGGCACAAACCTTTTTCACCTCTCGGCGAGAACTGTCGCTGTAATACCGTGTACAGCGATAGCGACGCTAGGTTCTAAAGAGTAAGCACTGAACTACAGCGATTCTTCACACAAGTTTACGGAATAGTAAAAGAAGCAGCAAACTCTTTAGTTACTGATGTCATCGAATAGAGAATTCCTCCGCAATCGCCGCACTTCGATGGCATCTGGGCAACCGATGTCAAGGCCACAAAGCATCGCATCAAAAAAACCATCGGTAATTCAAAACTCACCTTCGAGAAATCTGCGACTCTCGCTACGCAGATCGAAACGTGCCTAAATTCTAGGCCGCTAAGACCTCTAAGTAGTCACTCCAGGCCATTTTTTTGTTAGGTCTGCTCTTTTAACTATTCCTAATTCTACTGACAAGTAACACTACCCAATGCATACTCACCGAATTGGATGAAACTCAAAATACATATTAAGCATTGAAAAAAATTGAACTCGTGTTTTTTTTATCAGTCCAACACTCCTAAGGGGTGGAAATCCCCCCAAAAAATTTTCCCTGAAAACTTAATAATATATATTAAAAAATAAAAAATGTTCAGCCTATTTTTATCAAATTTGAAAGAGCTTTACTTCAAAATTAATCGAAACAGGTGCGTATTCGAAATGTCTCTTAGGAGGCAAAGTTTGAGATATCACCAAAAACTGCACTTTTTTAATACGTAGTGCCAAGACCTACAACTTTACAGAGGCTTTTGTTCGTATACTCAAAAATGTAACGTAAAGACCTTTTCAAGTCAGCGAAACGTTAAAAAAGTGAAAAAATGCTCTATTTTTAACAATATAATTACCAATAAAAACTGAAGAATTATTTGATTAAAAGAATGTATCTCATTCTTCACATTCTTCTTGATTTATTTTCTCTCATTGAATACAATATAATGAGTAAAATTTGTGTGCCCGTTGAAGCCTTGTGCTGTTATCAAAAAATACATTCGTATATAAAATTTCTTTAATTGTGTCACTTGATAAATGTACAAGCGTCTCACTCACTCACTGTATTCAATATTTTTAAGTAGATTCTTCCTTGCTGAATAATTAACTAAGAAAATTTAATGCCTATTATTAGTTGAATCAACAGGTTATTCTGGATTACTCAAAACAGTTTTAAGACTTTCTTCTTTAGGGCATAACTTTTAGTTGCAAGTTTCTGTAGATTATTCTATTTTGTTGAATGATGGTTTCTATTTATTGATGTCGTTTTGAATTGAAATACAATGAAAATACGTTTACAGGGGTTTTTATGAGCGCTGATTATAATATCAGTCTCCGATTTTCTAAATTTAAAATGCCATATCCAATATGGCGGGATTAAAATTTGAAAATCTAGAAAAATCCGATTATTTTAGGTGCAATCGTCTGTATAGGGATTTTTAGGGTCATTGATTACGAATCTGGTCCTCGACTTTGAAAATTCAAAATGATGGATCCACTATGGTGGATGTAAATGTTGAAAATTAACCACAACCCGATTATTTCAAGTGCAATCACTTGTATAGAGGTTTCGAGACCCTCTGATTATGAATCCAGTCTCCAATTTTCAAAATTCAAAACGACGGATTCAATATCACGGGTTTTGCATTAGTTGCCATCAATTTGTAACAATAAGTACCGTGAATATATTTATGAAGATCAAAAGGTAAAGCGATACAAGAGAGCAACTGGATCGATTTTTATAAATAAACTATAGATAAATAATTTCACAGAGTGATTGCATTTCGTTTGGATCCAGCTACTATGAGATAAGGTCTTTATTTTTTAGAGCCAATATCTATAGAAATTCGAGCATTAGCCAAGATCTTCATAAGTAAAAAATGGTGGCAGCGTATCTTGTAGCATTTTGTTGATGTAACTCTGGTCAATTCTTTCATATGTTACTTGTTAGTTTTCCCTGAAAAGGAGATGAAACTCAAAGATTTTCGATTATCAGTAGTGGAGTTTTTAATCAAAACTCCTGAATGACCCAAGAGAGGATGACCAGCTGTTCAAACTTCACTCAATCCTCCAAAGAGATTGAAAGTAACTGATTCAATAAGAACTGAAAATGTTAGTCATATACCGATTGCACGAGAAAATCGTATTCGATGTGCTTACTGCAGTACCAGAGAAAAAAAGCAGTTGACTCAGTTCTATTGTGGAACGTGCAATATTGGGCTTTGTATAAGTATAGATAGAAATTGTTATAAAAAGTTCCATGAAAAAACAAAGAAACTAGAATAGTTTCATACTGTAAAGTATACGTTCCTTAGGAATAACTGTGAAATAAGAAATAATAAAATCACTAAAAAAACAAAAAAAAACAAAAGCAAAACAAAAAAAAAACAATATGGAACAAGTATTTCTTCACGTCCTCGTCGTTTGTTCCGGGTTATTGTAGAGAGGGAAAACATTGAATAATTTCTTTTGCTATGGACATTTATCTTATAAATGGCGATATTGAATCTGTCATTTTTGAATTCTGATGCAAGATCCATAAATAGGGAACTCAAAAACCTCTTTACATTAATTTTTACTCAGAAACACGAAAATTCAAGCTACAATAGCCGCGACATTGGATCCGCCATCTCGAATTTTGGAATTCTGATGCCAGATACGTAATTAGCGACCCCAAAAATCTTTTTCTATAGGGTTTCAAAAGAATCACTTTAAAACCCGAAAATTTAACCTCAAACAGCCGCCATATTGTATCCGCCATTTCGAATTTTGAAATTCTGATGCCAGATTCGTAATCAACGACCCCAGAAACCTTAAGTACCATCTTGATTTCGGTTGTGGGTTCAACAGAAAAATGTGCCCTCAAAGGGTTAGTGTTTAATGATTTAGGGTTTCATGTATTACGGTTGAAAAATTTGGGGTTTAAGGATTTGGGGATTAAGAGTTTAGGATTTAACGATCAAATGTTTATCATTTAAGGGTTTAAAGCTCGAAAGTGCTCGAATAGTGCTAAAAACAACGTTTTTCGCTCTTAAAGGTTAGGATATCTCAAAAATCTGACGTGATGGGCAAAATCTAAAACCGGATTCCCATGTAACGCGCAAAAATACGTCGGAAATGACTTCTTGATAAAAAAAAAAAAAGAAAAAAAACCTGTTTTTGCAGGCCTGTGTAGTTTTTAGCGAAAATTTTTCGGGGGTATTTCCACCCCTTAGAAGCGTATTGGGCCGATAAAAAAACACGTATTTAAAGTTTTTTGATGCTTAATATGTATGTTAAGTTTCATCCAATTCGGTGAGTATGCATTGGGTAGGTTACTTGTGAGTCTGATTTGGGTATTGCAGGTACGAAAAGCTACGAATTGATTGATATAATGCGCAATCACTTCTAGTTTATAAGCGCTATTAAGGAAAGTTCTTGAACATCTGTAGCAGCGCTCTAAATGGGCAGATTCCAACAGCAGGAGACACCTCTTGCAACTTCATTGGTTTCGATGCCGTTCTCAGTATCGTGTAGTAGGATTCTGTTCTTCAAATAGTCAGCCATCATCCTTTTACACGGTTTTTGTTTTAGCAGTGCTTCATGTATTTTATTCCAATTCGCAGAGTTAAATGCATTTTTGACATCCAGTGTGATAATGGCACAGTATTTGTTTGTACCTCCTTGCCAGCGTTGCCCCTCAATCGCTTTTTTGCAGCGTCGATCGTTAAGCTAGCCGCTTCAAGGATGAAACGCTTCTTCCTAAATTCGTATTGCTGTTTCGCAAGTCCACAGGATTCTTCGACAGTCTGTTACATTTGAGCGCAGATTATGTGTTCAAGGCTCTTTCCCGAGGTGTCCAACATGCAGAATGGTCTGTATGATGAAGCATCTCCGGGTGGTTTATTGCTTTTGGTAGCAGTACGAGACGTTGTTTTGCTTTCTCAAAGAGAAAGCTTTGTAACAGCAAATTTTTTTAAACTTGAATTTGGTTGATTTTCGACATTTTCAAGGTTTTTGAGTCAGAAAAATTGGCTAAAGTAGAAAGTTCATTAACATTAGAAATATTTAAGACCGAATTTTTTTTTAAATTTGATGATTTTAAGGTTAATATTTCAAAAATAAAGCCCTTTTTGAGATGTCTGGATGTATGTGCGTATCCCTAATTTTGTACCCACGATATCACGATAACGGATGGATATAATGAGCTGGAATTTTGCATGGGGTTTGAGCATGCTTGAACTTAGAACTGATTAAATTTTGGAGCACTTCTGATAATTTTAAGTATATTTTTAAAGGGGATGTCGGATTAAAAATTGACGGTCACAATACCATGCGTTTTTTCGTGATCAAAACAATTTTAAGGCATTTTCGACCACGGAGTGCTATGCTAGCGAGGTAATTGCTATCATAAGAAAAGGAAAGGCAACATAATAACTTCTGAAAAACAAAAATTCGAGTTAAAAGTTGAAGATGAAAGATAAACAAACAAGATGGGCCGTGCTGTAAAGTTACACGTATTGTGACGAACCTGTCCGAGATCCCCTATAACATATATCTCTCTAAATTATATAGTTATAACGATTTTTCTATCCCCTCCTCTTCCCTTCCTCTTCCCTTTCTCTTCCCCTCCTCTGCCCCTCCTCTTCCCCTCCTCAAAATAATCAAGAATTCCTTCAATTTTTACGATATTCTCAAGATCTGCTATGGCCCCTCCTCCTCCCTTCCTCTAACCCCTCCTCTTCTCTTCTTCTTCCCTTCCTCTTCCCCTCATCTTTCCCTCCTCAAAATAACCAAGAATTCCTTCAGTTTTTACGATATTTTGAAGATTAGCCATGGCCCCTCCTCCTCCCGTCCTTTTCCCTTCCTCTTCCCGTCGTCTTCCCTTCCTCTTCCCTTCCTCTACTACTCATTAGAGCACGCCTCCCTCCCCTCCTCCACATCCCATTTTTATTCCTTATCTTAAATTTTTTCGTGTTTACTCGCTCGTAAGACCTCATGGAACTATTTATTTTAT
>JAWWML010034697.1:0-11123 GCA_035047165.1 Ormyrus rosae
GACACATGCCCTGCCTGGTTGCGGCGGAATTCGGTTGTGTAGGTGTGTGTAGGTATGTGAGTGGTTGTAGTGTCAGGCAGTTACCACTATCTCAACCTGGTGTCCTTGTCCGCGGTCGCTTATTCGTCGTTCTCCCGAACGCTTATTTCGCAACTAGCCACAGGTGGCGTTCCCCCTATCCGCAACCCCGGGGACGCATGTGGTAGCTGGACACAGGCCCCACAAGATTTAAGATTGTTAACACCGACTTATGTAAATGTAATAAAGACCAAGAGACCGCTGATCACGTATTTTGGAATTGCGAAATATACGATAAAGAAAGAAAATCATTGATCTATAAGTTAAATAAACTTAAAATAATTGGTCCTTATTCCATATATACCTTACTGTCAAGGCTAAATCTCAATATCATTGAAAAAACTAACATCAAAATTTAAAGTTTATACATAAAAATTTTTGTACAGCCTTTTTATAACTCTTATAATATCTACTATACTAAATTTAATTCTAAATTGCTATTACTCTTGTATATAAACCTGTATGTAAATAATTGATATATTACTACACTATGTAAACTACACATACAAATGACGATGTATTATACGTTTTGTACTTCGGCGATATAATGTATATATATTGAAAGCCAATAAAGTCTCATTTTAAAGTAAAAAAAAACTGGCTCGGCGCTTAGAAATAAATTTTATAATTTAATTTTAAGCTATATTGTTACAGGCCGAGCGCTTAATTGGAAATTTTTAGAATTTCGTTTGTTTCTTCTATTGGCGATTTTTAACGAATTTTAAGAAATCCAAGCGCAAAGCCAGGTGCCGCGAAGAATAAATTTTAAATTAAATCGTTTCGTGTTCCTTTTGAAAATTTCAAAAGGAATTGAACAATTTTCCTCTTTGTCGGCTTGATTTTACTTTTTTTTTTGTTTTAAATTGAAAAAAATCTATTTCTCGATAAAGCCAATCTTGCAGCTCAAAGCTCGGATACAGCATGAGTATCCAAATTACCAGAAATCCACTGAATTTCGGGAAAAGAGCCGGTGAGTGGCTAAAAATTTAAATTATTTTAAATATTTCCTTCTGGAAAAACACAGAGCCTTGCGTGCGCTAAGGCGTTTATTATTTTTTTACGAAGAAAGAAGAGGACGCTACGCTACAAGGAATCAGACCGAAGATTGGGTGCTGACGCTCAATGGGCAAGATTTAGAGGCAGACTTGGAGTTCCTACAGCTCATCAACACGGGCTCCCGGCTCATAGAAGCCGATCGCCTATGCAAGTGGTTGCTAGGCGAATATACGGCCAGTGAGTTTAAGCTCACTGAAGAGCCAGAGGAGGACGCTAAATGGCGTCGAGTCCAGCTGCGGCAAGCATTCATAACGCAGCTGCAGCATGGAAGGCCCTTTAGAGCCCGGAGATGAGTCTTTGGGGTTAAGTGGCTTGTTAGCGGGTTGTAAAGATGCGCGGGTGACGGAAACCCTTGACCAAACACCCGCGCGCCACAATCAAGAGGACCATTGAGCCAGGAATCGCAGGACAGGTGCAACAACAACGAAGCACCTGAACAAAATGCGGAAGATCAAAATGGGCAACAACTAAACCCATCTCAAGACGAAGTTAACGCCGGAAACACTGAGGACAACAACACCATGGAAATCCCAGGTCCAGGTGGTAGACTCATCCGAATCCCTACGGATGTTGTTGTCATGGTCGACCAGCTCCTCCAGGAAGTGGCAGCACATAGAGCGGCTGCAGCTGCACAAAGGAAAGAGCCAGCGTGCAGCACCAGGATAGGTGAAGATAGACACGTCCAGATACAGGATACCTTCACCACCCTGGGCAATAGGTCTCAGGCAAGTACGCCAGTTGCGGATGGCGCAACTGGCGCTAGTTTCTCACAGGGCCCTGACCCGCATGACCCTGCTAGGCGGGGGGGGGGGGGGGATGACCGAGGCTTGCCCCTCAGCCCATACTCGTCCGAGCAACAAAGGACGCAAAATCCTGCAGCCTACAGCTCTTACGCCTGGAACAACCGGGACATAGGCAACATCGTGCGAAAATGGGATGTTCGCTTCTCCGGAGACAAGACTCAGACTGGAGGACTGTAGAAGTCTTGCCAAGCTGACGGAAGAAGAGGTTCTATCGTCACTGTCAGAACTCTTCGTCGGCAACGCCGCCACTTGGTGCAGGAATGATAAGAACAAGTGGCAAACTTGGCAAGATTTCCTGGACGCCGCTACTCGTTGGTATGGAGCGAGTAAAACGTATCAACAGCGGCTCAGGGCGGAGGCTAATGCCCGCATGGATGAGCCCGTGCGAGAGTACCTCACGTGCCTCATCGCTATCATGAGGAAGATTAGCCCAGTGCCGCGGCTCGATAAACAGCTAGATCTGCTTCATCGCAACATGAGACCAGATATTCAGCTCATGTTCAGCCGCAAGCAGTTCAGAACAGTAGAGGAACTGCTAGATCTTGCACTGGACTGTGAGCAGAGGCGGGAAAATTCCAAGGCGTACCGCCAGCCTCCGTCACAAGAGTCCTCAGTCCTCCCTGAGGTGGCTTATAAGCCCAAGCCCGGCTCCAAGACCCCAAAAGTTTCGGGAATAGTGGACGAAGAGAAGGTATCAGCTATATGCCTACCTCAACAAGACCTGGAGCAGACCATCCAGCGGATTCTGGCTGCTGAGCTAGCCAAGTTTTGCGGTGATCGTGACCCGCCCAGCCGGCCCAACTCACGGGCTGATCGACGCTCTCCTCCGAGCAGCCTTAGGGGTGGTAAGAGAAGCGAACGAGAGAATTCGGGTCCACAAGGCCAGCGAGGGGGCCGCAACACTTCGTCCCAAGATAAAAGAAATCGTCCTCGGGATCAGAGGGACATGCCCCGGAACTCGCGGGTTTCAAGTTCGACCCGATTCGCTGCTATGATTGCGGCAAACTAGGTTATCTGCGCAGGTATTGCCCGACATATACGGCAAACGACCAGAGGAGCGGGTAGATGAGGTCCCTCCCGCTCAGCCGTCGTTAAAAACCCCGACCTCAGCGACCCGGCCGGCTGCGAGAGCTCCGAACAAAGAGAAGATGGCTGCGCAACGGCCCAGGGGGAGTCCTCTGCGCTTCAAGGAGAGTTGCCACCAACGGGGCCCAGCGAAGAGACAGCCGGCTCCGCAGATAACCAGAAGATCGGATCCACCAATGCACTTAGCGAGCGTCCGCAAAACGCCTCGGCCCCCGCAGAGACGCGGGAAATGGAGGGCCAAGCGGAGGCGGAGCAGCGGGAGGAAGAGAGTTTCCTCCTAGTTCAGCCAAACGCAGGAGATGCAAGAGAAGGGGAGTCCCCAGTGCCTGTGGAGGAAGGGCCTAATGAGAGCTCGAGACAGCAGAGTCCAGAAGCGGCCGAACCCCGCCAGGAAGAGACTCTGGTGGCGGTATCTGGAACCGTCGAGAGGGGAAACCCCCCACAGACGGTAGCACGGTTTACGACGCAAAGCTCGAGACAAGATGGTGGCTGAACGTCACTATCTCTGATCAATACACCTTCCGAGCGCTATATGATGCTGGTGCGACAATCACTGTCATGCGGAAGGTGGATCTGTAAATAGCCGCGGCAATCGGACGGGAGTTTATCCCGAGTCCTATCGGGCGCACCCGGATATCCGATGGAAGCTATAGCCGACTACTTGGGCACGTAGTTCTGCCATTCACCTTCGCAGGTACTACCAAGGATGTCCGAGTAGGTATCATGCCGAATCTCGACGAGGACGGTTTTGTCGGAATGAATTTTATCCGGCTGTTCCGAATAGTACCGGACCCGGATACCGACCTCCTTTACTGCAAGCAGACAAAACAGACCGTCCAGCTAGAGGTCGTAGGGCTGCAGGTAATCAGCCAAACTCCGGTGATCGCAAGGATTGCTGACGCCTCGGAGGATCAGCGACAGTTACTTCTGGACAGAACGCTGAGCTCAATTCCCCAGGATTTGGGATGTACTTTAAACGTCGAGCACGTGATCGACGTCGGAGAGACAAAGCCAATCAAGCAACGCCACTAGCCGGTCTCTGATAAGACGCTAGAGGAGATGCAGCGCTAAACTTGCGAGATGCTGCACCAAGGGATGGTAGAGCCTTCTAACAGCGGCCATACTTAGACGACATCATCATATCAACGGAGACGTACGAGGAACATGAACGATACCTAGGGCTGGTGCTGCAGCGATTGGCTCGCGCTGGATTGACCATCAACCGGGACAAGTGTGTGTTTTGCAAGCCGGAGGTGCGATACCTCGGAGTGCTCGTCTACAAAGACGGAGCCAAGTCGAATCCGACTAAACCGAGATAATCGAAAACTACCCACCTCCGAAGAACCTTAAGCAGTTGCGCCGATTTTTAGGTATGGCTTCCTGGTACCGAAACTTCATGCCGAACTTCGCTACCGCAGCAGAGCCACTCTTCCGACTCACCAAGAAGGATAAGAAGTATGAGTGGCGGGAAGAACGACAGATGGCGTTCGAGCAACTTAAGGCGATGTTCACAACCGCACCTCTCCTGCAAAGACCCCGTAGAGATGGGAAGTATGTCTTGCAGACCGATGCCAGCGACATAGGCATCGGAGCCGTCCTATTACAGGAAGTAGACGGCGAAGAGAGAGTGCTGGAGTACGCCAGCCGTACCTTAAACTCGGCCGAGCGCAACTATAGCGTCACTGAACGCGAATGCTTGGCAGTAGTATGGGCGGTGCAGAACTTCCGCTCATACATCGAAGGTTATACATTTAAGGTAGTAACTGACCACAGCAGCTTAAGGTGGCTTTGTAGCATGAAAAACCCGACTAGTCGATTAGCTCGATGGACTCTGGAGTTGCAGGCCCGCCAGTTCGTTGTAGAACATCGAAAAGGGGCTCTCAACCACGTCCCCGATGCCCTATCTCGCATGTATGAAGAAGAGGAGATAGTATTGGCGTCGATTACTTGGACCCAAAGCACAGGGGACCCTTTGTACCAGACGTGGTTGGACAAAGTGCAACTCCAACCCCGAGACTACCCTATGTGGAAAGTTGTAGCCGGAAACCTTTACACCTACCGACCGGATATGACAAACGAAGAGTCTCACAGAAAACCAAGCTTGGAAGCTAATAGTGCCAGAGGAGCACCGTCAGGCGGTACTCAAGGAATGCCACGACGATCCGACGGCTGGCCACTTAGGTCGAGACAAGACCTATGAGAGAGGTTCTCGGTTACTTCTGGTCGAAGTTATACCAGTCCATAAGTGAGGGATTGTGGCGAAACTTGCACCTAAGTATGCCGGACCCTATGAGATTGTAGAAGCCTGCGGGTCTAACACTTTCAAGGTCCAGAAGGACAACAAGGTGGAATGCCTCCCCGCTAACGACCTGAAGTCGTATCATCCACCGGCAGACTACGACGATCAGGGCCCGACGGACCAGGGCGAAAATCCCTCAATGCGAGAGGAAGAGCCTCAGCGGGGGCTAACGCGTCCGAGCGGCAGCGAGCCGCGAAAACGGGGGCGACCGCGGAAGAATTCCCCCGCAACGCAGATACCGGATGCGCGAGGTATTCGCAAACAACGAAAACGGGGCCGGTCGCGGAAGAATCCCCCCGCACCGCCGATGCAGAATACGCCCAACGCCCGCGAGCCCAACAATGGACATATCCAGCCGGCCTCGAAGACAGGCACAGTAGTGGTTTCGCTACTAGCTCTCTCTCACCCCAGGGTTAATCGAATTTTAACCTTTTCAGATGGATTTCGACGAGTCATTGGAAAAAATTACGGCAGCGCTCATCCAGCTGTACCCCAGGGAGGAGGTGTTACACGACACCCTCAACGCGCTGATAGACCTGCGCCAGGACCAACGCAAGTCCCGAGGCAATCAAGAAGCGGCTCCAGTCAACGGTGTGGATCACCAAACTGGATGAAGATGATGACGATGGGAGCTGCCTTTCCTCAGCCCTGGGTTGCAGCCCTAAGTTCCGCGCGTTGCCGTCGTCACCTCCCCCAGGGGCCATATTCCTGCCGGGACCGCCCAAATCCACTCAGGAGAGGGCCACCCAGACCGGGTGGGCCAACACGACCCGGGAGATGGCCACCCAAACGGAGGCGGCCAGCGACAATGGCGACCCAAACCCCTGCTGGACTGACGTAAAGGAGTCTTTGGAGGTGGCGAAGGCAGTGTGCGAGGAGGCCCGCCGTCGCGAAAAGGTCGCGGCAGCCAAACTCGCCCGCTGCAAGGCCGACGGAGAGGGAGCACGGCGCTGGCGCGCCATAATGAAGGCCCGTGAAGCCGGATGGGCTGCATTCCAGGAGGCCACCGCCTCCCACCGAAAGGAGGACGAGACGAGGGAAGCGGCACGCCAGAAGGCCCTGCACCTCCGAGAAGAGTGTCTTTGCTCGGAGAGGGAGGTGGCCGCAAAGCCACCCAGGCTGCCGAGGAGAAGGTTCGACGGCTCCGGGCCCAAAAGGAGGAGGCCCGCCGGGTGACAGAAGGGCGCCAGAGGCCGGCCGTTCCGCCTACGGAACCGGCTCCTACGGGGACCAAGGGCGCTCATCGGTCGTGCCGTTGGTATGGTAGGCCCGGGGTACGAGACCCCTGCCTATGTCCCGACAAGACCACACACCGGATCACCCGGCTGCGCTTGGCCCGCAAGCCCACATAGTTCCCCGCTACCTCCGCCCCTGCGCGCCCCTTCGTTAAGTTTTTTTTTACTTTTATAGTTTTCTATAATAAATAGAGAATCAGGATTCGTCGTACGTTCGTTGGATAGCCCTTTCCATCCCGTCCTCTAAGTTTACAGATGTTGCATCCAGGGTATGCGAAATCTGGGTGGGGGGTGTAACGGGATGGCTTCAGCTGAGCCGTTTCGTGAGAGAGAGAAAGCATAGAGCGAGCGCCGCTCGGGAGAGGACCTGCGCACCACGAGCTGCGCGCGCGGTCCGCCGCGTGGCGAGCGGCGACTGCCATGTTAAGCGCTCTCCTCACCGGTGTAAGCGGGAGAGGTGCGTGGCGCGCAAGGTGGGAGAAGCTACTTTGCGCGCCAGTACGCTGCCGCCATACTTGTAACCGAACGTTTTTTGGTTCTCCTCCGCTTCCTCGTTCTTGTGTGGTGTTGTGCGCGCTGTGAGGTTACCCTGCAGGTGGAGGCGCTACGAGCCCCACCCGAGCTACATAGAGAGAAAGAGAAAGGTACAGCCGCACCCACAACCTCCTCGTGAGCTGGCTAAGGAACGGATGGAGTAGCGAGCGGCAGCCGCCATCTTCGTTGACCACGAGAGGGAAAGAGAGAGAGAGAGATACCCGGTTCTGCGAGCGAGGCTGGCCAGCCAAAGTAGATCTTTTTTAATTTTATTGACGGAACATTATCGCGAGGGGTATTAGTCGTTCTAACGGCTCGTTGCGGACGGATTTTGCGTTCGGGAAATAGCCAGGTTCGGCAGCGGCCGAACCCGACCGAACGATACCGATCGCGTGCGAACGAACGTCTCGGCCTGCACGACGGGGTTTCTTTACCCGTGTTAATTATTCGTTTATTTAATAAAAGGTTCATGCGTCCAGCGTGAACCTTTTTCATTTTAAAACGTTTTGATGGTTTATTGAGCGAGTTCCTAGCCCCGAATCCTTCCGCTACCGACGTCCGGTTTTTTCATGATTTTCAGCTAGCCGGCAGGAGTGAGGACAGTTGACGGGGTTAAAAGCTGCGGCTTACAAAAGGAAGAGAGCCGCAGTGTTTTCAACGGTGACGTCGGGGCGTAAGAGATACGCCCGGCTACAAATAGATGAAATTGTATTTATTTATTAAATTTTACTAAAAGTTACCCCGTTACAGTACATGTACATATTATTAAAATTAACTTTTTTCGCACATTTCAAACGCTATACATTTTCGCAAACATACAATTTTACTATATCGCAATGGTACAATTTTTTATTACGCTTAAAAAATTGTTGACCCTATGGAGATTCGAACCCTAGCCCTTCGGCTCGTAGGCGAACGACTTAGCTACTACGCTACGCAGAATGTTAGGCGTAAGTTTTAATATCTGATACAATATGTACATCCTGTACGGACATGAGGATTCAAAAACATTAATAATACAATCTCTGTTGAAAACTATAAAAAAATTATAATTTCAGTAAAAAAATATTTTTTTTTTATTAATACATTTATTTAAAAAAATGGTTTAATATTAATGTGATATTTCCTTCTTTGAATAAAATATTTTGATTGTTTTAAGTTTACCATTTAATTTAAGTAAACATTTAATTTAAGTCCAAGCCCGAAATAATATTTTTGCGAGACTGCGGCGAGATATCAAGTCGTAATATAGCATGAATATTTCTGCTAGACTCCGTCTTAAGATGTCACTACGAAATATCACAGGAATATGTCTGCAATATTATGCGGCGAGATATGAGCTCGTAATATAGCAGAAATATATCTACAACACGTGAAATATATCTGAGACATGTGTTTACGGGGGTATCATTCCGCAATATTGCAGGAATTTTGCAACAAGCTTGTGAAGTGAGATTCACCCCGCAATATTGAACAAATAAGTCTGCGATACTGGGCGGCGAGATATGGCCCCACAATATCGCAGGAATATTTCTGCGAGCCTTCGTTGCAATATATCTCCCCGCAATCTCGCTATCATATTTCTGCAAGACTGCGTGGTGAGGCATCATCCTGCAATACCACAACATTAAGTCTGCGATATTGCGTAGAGAGATATCACAATCCAATATCGAAGGAATATTTCTGCACGACTACGTGGCAATATATCAATCCGGAATATTGATCGAATATGACAACAGTATTGCGCGGCGAGATATCAACTCGTAATATTGTCAAAATATTGCAGCAATATGGCTCAGTAATATTTCACCTCGCAGTATCACATAAATATTTCTGCGAGACTGCGATGCAATATATCTCTCCGCAATCTCACTATCATATTTCTGGGAGACTGCGTGGTGAGGCATCATCCCGCAATGCCACAACACTAAGTCTGCGATATTGCGTAGAGATATACCACCATCTAATATCGAATGAATATTTCTGCACGACTGCGTCGCAATATATAAACCCGCAATATTGACGGAATGTGACAACGGTAATGTGCGGAGAGATATCAATTCGTAATATCGCAGGAATATTTCTGCAAGTCTGCGCGGTGAAATATAAACTGACCATATTGGCGAAATACTGCAGTAATATGGCGCGGTGATATTTCACCGTGCAGCATCACAGGAATATTTCAGTGACACTGCGCAGGGAAATGATTAGCTCGCAATATTGACGGATTGTTGCAGCGATATGGCGGAGACAGATATCACAGCCTAATATTGTAGAAATATTTTTGTGAGACTGCGCTGTGAGATATCAACTCGTAATACTCTTGCAAGCCTGCGTGGTGAGTTGTTGCTTTACAATATCAGAAGTATATATCTGCAATATTGCGCAGCGAGAAATCACCCGCCAATATCACAGGAATATGTCTACGGCATTGCGAGCAGAAATATCAACTTGCAATATAGCAGGAATATATCTGCGACATTATGCAATGAGCGTCACCCTGCAATATTGAAGAAATATTGCATCGATATTGCATGGCAATCTATCACCTTCCAATATTGTAGGAATATTGTAACGAGATTGTGCAGCGAGTGTCACTCCGTAATATTTAAAAAATTTGCAATTGCAATTGGAAAGAAGTATTGGTAGTATTTATTATTTATTTTTATTTGAACAATTAATTAATTTATTGTTCGATAATATTACAGCAATATTCTAGCAATATATCGATTTAATATTTAAATGAGAGCAATTTTGTAGTATCATTTTAATAAAAATGTTGTTAAATAAATTTTCAAACTATTTTCATCCCACAAAATCTTTTAAAAATTATTTTATATTATTTCATGATAAATTTCATTGTAATAATATATAAATCTTACACGAAAAATAACAAATAGTTTTAAAATAAAGATTGTTGACATGTTTACAAATATTTTAACACACTTCTGTAATATCATCTCCAATATTTTTTCAAATTGACTTTAAATTATTTTGTAAAACCTTTTATTATAATTATTAAAATATAAAATATAATTGAAGATAAAATATTAAAATTAAATTAGCAGATCAATAAATTAGTTTATTTAATTAAATATTTAATAAAATTACATAAGCAGATGACTTATAGCTGAAATTAAAATTTTTCGTTCATAAGCGTTGTGTAGCGTAATGATTAGAGCGTTTGCCTCATAATGTGGAGGTCTAGGATTCGATCCCCCGTCGGGGAAAAAATTTTTCTGCGATAATAATTGTTAAACATGCGAGATATGTATATATATAGTTATAAAATTAATAAGTAGCACAATTAAAATGTGATAATTCAAATGTGAAAACAGTAACAAGTCAAATGTACGTACCGCTCGATCATATTCCAAAAATATAATTGTAATATTTGGCAATATTGTATCAATAATTCTAAATATCGCATCAATTTTGATGTGCAATTTTCTTTTTATACTTAATATTGCAGAAACATTAACGCAGCATTTTAACATCGTTGAAATATTACAACAATATTATTGCAATATTTGGTAATATTGTATCAATAATTCTAAATATTGCTTCAACTTTGATGTGCTATTTTCTCAGCATACTGAATATTGCAGCAACATTAAAGGAATATTAAATAGCACATCGTTGCATGTCATTACAACATTTTTGAAATATTGTAGTACCATTCGGCCACATCAAAACAATATTATTACAATATTTTGTAATGTTGCGGGATTTTGAAGTCATTCTTGCAATATGGCTAGAAAGATTCAGAAATGTTGCATGGTCGGTGGATGTCCGCCGCATTTACATTGTCGCAATATTGTAATATATATTCATCTTATATTGTGTGATTCTTTTGATAATATTGCGGACGTCCAATATTTTCACAATATTCCTAAAACATTGTAGCAATATTTTCTAGCAATATTGCAAAAATCTTGCCGTGCTATGTTGGTATTATTGCTATAATTCAGAAATATTCATAACATATTTTAGAAATATTATTGCAATATTGTCCGATATTTTATAATAATA
>JAWWML010034698.1:0-11122 GCA_035047165.1 Ormyrus rosae
ATTTTCTTTTTGGCAGTATTTCTGGTTCTAGCGTACCGAGGGGATTGGAGGTTGCAGTCCCCACGCAACCTTTAAACTCCCCCGTTACAATATAATAATTTATTGTATTATAATATAATATAACTTTAATATTTTATAATAATTTTATTCACCGGTTCACTATATAATATGATAATATAATAATATATTATATATCATAATATAATATAACTTTAATATTTTATAATAATATAATAATATATAGATAATAGATAGGAAATATAATAATATAGAAATAATAATATATAGGACGGACGGACGGACGGACACACGAACTTTAATATTATATATATAATAGATAATAGATTGTTTCGCGGAGAATTTATTGCAAACTACGTTTCGAAATTATCACTTGAATATTTTACTTTTCATTCCCGCACGCGAATTTCCGACATGATTTTAATATTTATGAAAACCACGATGAGTCGCCATTTATAATGTAGCATTTTTGCCCATCAACGAAACGTGGAGAGGAAAAGAAAATGATTCTACTCTTAAAATTTACAGTCACCAAATGAATAAAGCACCCTCCGGCTAGTCCTCGGAGAGGGAAATCTAGTGAGGTCGGCTCACTTACGCATTCGTCGCAAAACAAGTAAATCTTACATTGTCGGCTCGAAACCGCTGTGGCCGTTCACAAACGGCGGTTGAGGCTGGCAGCCGGCACCGTCGTAGTTCTCCGCCTGGGGATGATGAAGCTCGTTCTTTCACACGTCGCATCCACACGCACACACACACACACACACACACACACACACACACACACACACACACACACACACACACACACACGCACTCGGAAACAAATAATATATCGCGCACGCGAAAGAAGACGCCGAATAGAAATGAAATCTGTAGGAAAATATGAATCACAATTACAAGTTAATTCCGCGAAACTCCGGCGAAACGGCTGTTTTCGTGCTTGACCGGCACGCTTGAGGCGAGGCACGAGAGTGACGAGCTTGCGGCCAACGTTGGTCACAGGATCAACTACCGCGCCGTTGCCAGCTTTCCCTCGCTCTCGTTCCTTGGCGGCTAGCAGCGAGTTTTCAAATTCACTCGAGCTGCAGATCTTTTGCCCTCGCCGAAGGTGAGAGCGAGGGTCACTGATCGCACGCGGAGAGCATCACCTACTAGGCTTCGCGCCTCAGGAACTCGATGCGATACTAATGGTTGATGCGATGAGTCCTGGATGGTGCACCCTGAAACCTGAAAGTCGCGCGCGCCTCACACATTCATCCACATTCGTTCGCATACTCATAGTACACGCGAAACCCACGACGGTGCGATTGGACCCTCGTGCATCGTTTCGCTGCTTTTTAACAAGTTTCGACTACGCGCACCTGTGAAGGAAATTTCTTCACATTACCCAGCTGAAAAATATCACTTGAGATCTCACGTGAGATCTCATTTGATATTTTTCAGCTGGGCAGTCTCATTCCACATCGAATTATCCAAGTAGAATCAGACTAACATAACATATAACTGTAACATATATCCTTTAGTTGCATTTATTGACGCGTTGAAAATTATTCTTTGTACTTCAGTTTTGACGTCTAAATCATCTACAGCATAATCGATTTCTTCATTATTAATTTCACACTTGTAAATTAACTATTTCTTCTTGACTGAGGAAGGACTCAGGAATTCAGGGAGAAAGTAATAATTAAAAAAACTTAACTTTCATTTAAGTACGTAGAGATCTACGAGATTGTCGTGACGCTCCTACTTATCATTCCACGACTTGTAATATTTTTTAACTTAACTGGAGAAAAGCAGGTTCCGAAGAATGGCAGGTGGCGAAGGCTAACAGGTTGCGATTGCTCTCCTGTGAACCACCGGAAGACGAATTTCGGCCGTGGCTCGAGAATCGGCGTTGCTCGATGTCCAATGGGATGATGATTTTGGGCTCTATCGTGCGACTGCCAACTTGGTTCCAACCTTATATTCGATGCGGACCCTCTGGGTAACTTCAGCTCTGGGGCTGGCTCTGTAGCATTCCCCTTAGCGTTGTAGAGTCTGAGTAAGTCAAAATATGAAAAACGAACAATGTTGCCGTTCCAAAGCTTTCTCTACGAGAAAGCAAAAGAAGATTTATTTAAAAAAAAGAATCTTAATTTTCAATTTCATTATGTATATTATAAATGATTTATGATGACGGAGGAAAATTTGCCTATGAATACTTTTAATCAGGAGGTCTTGAAGTATAATTTATTAAAAATTCAGTCAATTTCATCGATACCCAAAATCCATAAGTTGTATGGGGGTTCTTTTTCGTCTTTCAGATTTCTACTTTCTACAGCTTTAGACTTTCACTTAAAAATTTTAAGAGAAAAATAGGCTTCCAAAGATATTTTAAAATTTTTTTAACTTTTTGGGGAAAATAACCTATTCGTAGATAAATGTCTAGTTAACACAATATATTTATACAAAATTCTTAACATATAAAATAATTTTTTTTAATTTCGATTAAGATGAGTACATGGAATCTGGAAAATTATCAAGAACTTGCAGTGCAGATATTTTAGTCTCAAAATGTGAAGGATACTGTACTTCACAAGTTCAACCCAGTATAGTTACATCTACAGGATTTGCAAAAGTATTAAATTATATAAATTATATACAAATAATCTGAATTTTGTTTTAAATATAAATGATATTAAATAAAAAATGATACTAATGACAGAGATGGAGAATAACGATGAAAAAGATACTAATTTAATAACTGATTGGTACAGAAAATACACCTTCTCTGAAAGATTTTTAAACTATAACTCTCATCAATCTTTGCACTAAAAAATAACCTTTTTAGTTGACAAATTTATTAATCTTTCTCACGTTGATTTCCAAGAAAAAAATTTTGAATTTATACGAACAAGCCTGTTGGACAATAATTATCCTTTAGATTTTATTAACAAACATATAAGCAGATGCCTTGACAAATTAAAGTATGATAATAAAAAAACAGAAAAAAGGATAATTAATCACAACGTTATTACATTTCCTTTCATAAAAACTATCATTCCAGCTTTAAAAACTATTTGCAAAAAACATAATATTATATTAGTTAATAATTACGCAAAAGTTTTCAAATATAATAAAACTTGGCCAAGACTAACAGAATAAGCTGAAAAAGCAAGTGAAGTTGATAAGATTCTTCCAAACGTCTAGAAAATTAAAATATAGATTAAAAGAATACGAAAATGATTGTTAAAATAAAAAAGGGACATCAGCATTGTATGTGCACATGAAAAATACTAAACATGAGTTTGATTTTACAAAAACAAAAATAATGGATACTGAAAATAATGTTTCAAAACGCTTATTATCTAAAATGTTTTTAATTCTCGCGGAGAAAAATAATATCACCCGACAGTTTGATACCTGTAAACTCAGAGGGGAGTATTTTTTTTTTTTTTTTTTTTTTTGCCGAACGCGCCCAAGTTGTGGAAGAATCTTGTACCCTAATCCCCACGAATCGCTGTTCAGATCTTCCCCCAGCTTTTTCTTCCAGCATCGATACTTACTGGCTTTGAATGCCCGCTTCAGAGCTCTTTTCGCTGTCAGATGTTCAGCGATCTTGATAGCGGCATCCCGGTTGCACCTCTGAGCCCTTTGGGCTATACGCCGCAGCCGTAGGCATTTCCGTCGCAACTCCGCGATCTCGTCCGTTCACCAGTAAGCAGGACGTCTGACGCTTCTCGCTGACTTTTTCGATACTGCTTCCTTGCAGGCTTGGCGAATTAGATGCACGGTAGCTTTCGTCACTTCAGCCCACTCGGAGAGCGTTGGGCTCCCCGGTATCTCCATTCCGTTCCTTCCACGATATCTCGGTATATTGTTACGAATAAACGAATTTCTATCTATCTATATATCTATCTATCTCTACCAGGGTACGTTGTCCGCGTTCTAGCGCCTGAGAAAACTTTCGTGATCTATCTTTGCAACGACCCATCCGGCTGGGCGACATCACGAACACGGAACGTGAAGTACTGGTGATCGCTGGCTGTGTAGTCCTCGATCACTTGACAGTCCCGCACGCGTATGACCAGATGTTCCGTCGCGAGAGATATATCAGGGATGATCTCCCGATAGCGGGAACTCCTAAAGGTCGACGTGGAGCCGGTATTTAGGACCACCAGCCATGTCTATCATTCGTCTCCCTCCGGAGTCTGGTGCGGGTTCCCCCCACTCGAGAGCTTTGGCGTTAAAATTCCCGGCCACCATCAGTTCCCCCTGCATATCTCTGACCGCATCCTCAAGAGCATCCAATTTGCATTGGAAGCCCTCAATGGCCTCATTTGGAGTGAGGTAGCAGCTAACGTAATTTACGCCATCACTCTGCACCCAAACAAAGCCGCGGCCAGATCCATAGCACGCTACTCAAAACCCAAATCGCAGCAGTACCGAGATCGTCGCGGTACCACACCCTCGCATTTTCGTCCCGATGTTGTTCGCCGACAAGAACAATGTACACGTCCTTTCTGAGACAGATCTGCGTGGGCAGGTCTTGCGCCATCCTGCTTGTATTCAGGTTCGCCTGCAGGATACTAGTCATTGTGGCGAGACTTGACTAGGGCCGCTCAGAAGACCGCGCAGGTCTCGGAACCAGCGATGTGGTTTACCTCCTCAGGTTTGGTCCCCGAGCAGAGATAGCACTTGGGGGCGGCGTTGCAGTCCGCCGCCTTGTGCCCTATCTCCCCGCACCGGAAGCAGGCAGTGCTCCTGTCGGGGCTCTTGCAGCCGCGACCACGGTACCCGTAGCTAAGGCACTTCAAGCATTACTCGACTTGGGTCCGCAACCGCAAGCCGCAGTAGACCAATCCGATAAGAATCTTGCCCACTTTTAGCAGCTTTTGGTCAGTCCTTCCGTGACTGTCACGAGAGCTAGCCGTTTGCCGACCTTATTCGCTTCCGTGTGCTACACTTCTAAGGGGCCATCGTGATCCTGTAGTACTTCAAGGAGTGCTGCCTTGACTTCACAGACCGTGGCGCAGCTATCCACGTCCCTGACTTCCACCGTCATTTTTGGGGTCAGAGTACGTAGGATCGCATTTTGCCTGATGTCCTGTTTCAAGGCATTTGCAAATCCTTCCTTGCTCTGTGTCGAAGCTACTTTCATCTCAATAAGGACATCGCCTTTTGGATTTTTGCGGATGTCTTTAATCCTCATTCCGTGCTCGGAGGGTTTCATCTGACTGCGGATTCCTCCGAGGATATCCGCCTAGGTTTTTCACTCCGCTGGTTTCAGCACTATTACCTCTGCCTTCGGTTTTTTCACTTTACTGGGTGCTTCCTTTTGCAAGTATCGCTCTTGCGCTTCTTCTTCTTCTTTTCTTTCTTTCTTCTCTGGTGTTCTTTCCTCTCCTGCCTGGTGGGAACTTTCTGCCACCCTTTATCAGGCTGAAGTTGGTTCCCCTGGCAGAAGATTTCAGCCTCCTTAGAGGCTGCAGTTTCTCCCTTCTTCGTTTGTGGACCTCTGGTGTTTTTGAGGCCTCCCTGCGAAGGAGGCCTGCTTTAAACTATCCCCTTTCTATCAACTCCTCAAACTTGCTCTGGAAGGCTGGTATGTCCTCCTTTATTGACATGACTATATTGTTTTGTCCCTCCGTCGCATCCACCATAACTTTCAACAAGTTGTTGATAGAGTTGATGAGATTATTCTCATTTTCTCGAGACACGCTCGTAACGCTACCGGTACAGCTGCTGCTGCTTTTAGAGCTTGCTAGGATTGAAGCACTGCTAGCCCTGCTGCGGCCGAACTTGCTGGGCACCCTCAGAGTGTCCCCTCTTGCCTCGCTTATCTTCTCACCCCCTTCCATTTCTTCGTTCGTCTCTTCCTCCATACTCACCTGTTTGTATTCTAAATTCTCAATGAAATTGTTGTACTTCAGGGTGCCGAATCGTCTCCGAATGCGGATACCTCGGAAGTTTTATTTTGGGGGCGGGGGGTGATAACCTCGGCGACTACCCCCATTGCCATCGAGGGAATTTTACATCCGTACATCCGACACCTTACTCCTTCATTGGCATTTCTGAACCACCCTAGGAGCGGCGCGTTGACGCCGGAAGCCACCATGCTGCGCGGATCATTTAACACATCTCTTTCGGGCAGCGTCACCGTACCCGCTACGCAACATGACCTACGGGTCCGTACGTCTGATAGCGGCGCGAATGCCGTGGGCCCCTTCTAGGAATCAAGAAAGAGCCTGCCCCCTCTATTCCATCACAGGGGTAGAGTAGCATGGGTGGCAAGTGTGTGAAGTGGATGCTTTGTGTTTTGTATGTGGTTGTGTATTTGGCAGTGCGCGACGCCACCATACCGACTCCCCGTGCCGGCGACGACGAACCAACGCTAAGTATGCGCCGCTTCGCGCTTCACCCCCACACCACGGGTTATCCTTTGTGTGCGGCATCCACATCCGTATCTTAAGGAAGATATTCCCGTTTTAGGGCCTCCCTCTTAAATGATGGCACGTGATAGGTACCGACTCCGCAGCGCACGAGTTGGCATTACCAGTCGCGCCCGTATGTTTCAGAGCCTGTGGGGTTCTACCCACTCCATCCTGGCGACCGGCGTCGCTCCGCGATTCGCTCCTACACCTACATCTGCCGCCTACATCTTTGTATTCACGGGGTTATTATGCCCGTTTATCGGGCACCCCCTCGCGAGATGATGGCGCGCGGCCGCCCTTACTCGGCAATGGCGGCGTTGTAGTTGCCACCTGCGCTTCCGCTTTTCAGTGACTGTCGAGCAGGACCACTCCGTGCTAGCCGTACTTTCGGTCGAGCCGAAGCCGCCGATCGAGGAGCCAGGCAGTAGTATTGCATTCACCCTGTCAAATATGTTATCGTGTCCGTGTGTCGGTTTTATGGGATGTGTATCTGTATCGGCGTGCTTTCGAGTTACTGTGAATGTGCTCCTTCCACCTTTCTCCGGGCTTGGGACCGGTACCGCCGAAACATAGGGTCACTATGAATCCGCGATGGCGGAGTTCAGAGGGAAGTATAAGACGTTTATAAATAATAATAACTTTTTGAATTCGATTTATGAATAATATTTACCCCTTTGAGAGTATCTAATTATACCGTCTTTAAATTTATTCTAATCAGTCTGGTTTTGACTGGCTTAGCTGCGGCTTTGCCTAAGGTTCATTGTAAGTTGCTTTGTGGTGACACGTGAGGTGTTCTTTCTTTTGTATATGTTTTTTAATTGTACAATTTAATCAAACAATTTGTTAAATTTTTTAGTTATACGTTGAAAATGTTTTGATTTGATATCGAAACGTCGGTAGTTTGAATGAACGCAAAGAGTTAACAGAAAAACTATTAGTATCTTTTTCATCATAAATGATATTACAAAATTTTTTATATATATTTATCATGATTTATCTATCGATTTTATTTCAATCTTATTACACTATGAAAATCGGCACAGTATTGCCGAATAATGGTTTACACTACTGCGTGAAAGAGGAAATCCGAGAACAAATAATTGAATTATGTTTTTAAGATTATTAGCAACATAATAATCACGAAAATCATATCCCTAATAAAATTAACACGATACCAAACTTTATTTAAAAACATGTAACGTTGTATTTGCCACGTAGCGGTTTTTCCCTATCGAACGTTACAAACTAAATAAGCGCTCAACGTGTGCTTATTTCTACGACTTAATCTGTTTAAGAGGTTGGGTACACTTACAAGAGGAAAAAAACGCTTTCTTTGGGAATTTTTTGTGGCGGCGGGTTTTATTATTTAATAATAAACTATTTTTAATTAAAATAATTATCATTTGAAGAAGTTTTAAAAATTTTTTAAAGCAAAAATAGCCACAAGTGACGTGTAGCCGATCCCCCAAAGGTCCAAAAAAAAGGTGTTTTGCGGTGTGCAGCAGGTCTCAATACTGGATCATCTCAAACAAAAAACCTGGTGAGATTTAGTTAAATAATAACATTTCTGTGTACTTAAACGAAATAAATTTCCAAAATATTAATTTTTGAGAAAATGGTGCATGTTAGAAGAAAAAATTCGTATTTCGAAATTTCCTTCTGTAAAAAATAACTCATTTTTCGACTATAAAAAAAAAAAAGAAAAAAATCTAAATTACAATATCGATCGTTCAAGTACACCAGAATCATGTTGTAAACAATTGGTTAAAATTTGGTAGTGATCGTTTGAGCCGTTCTCGAGATATCGTGCACACCGACTTAGAAAATGTCATTTCGAAAAAAAAGTTTTGAGTACGATTTATATTGATTTAAATTTTTTTTTCTACTTATATTGAGTCGTCTACTCCAGGACCATAACGGCCACCTTCTTCATCAACGGAAGCCTCGTGGATAACAATTTGGGTGAAAAGAAATTCTAAGTGTTACCTAACCCTTTAATTAATTATTATTGATGGCACGCAGCATTAGTAAAATATCAGGATCATTATTAACTCAATAACTGTATAACTATTTCTTCTTCAATAAATTGAATATGGTTATACTCCAGATGCATGATGTTTAAAGCAGCATAATATCTGTGGCATAATGAGGTAATGCTGCCACACTATTGAAAAGTGCAAATCTATAACGGCATTTAAAAATTACACTTATAATAAATATTTAAAGGACAACACTATCAAAAAAGCTCCAAAATAAAGTCTAATGACGATTAAAGATGACCTGAAACAGAAAAATAAAAGTTCTTTTTAGCTTGACAGCTTGAAATGATAATGGAACTTTAAAATTTACCTGCGTTGAAATAGTAGTATTGTATTCAGGAATAGTTTCTTTGAATGATTTTACGCTTTGTTTCAAAGAATAAACAACATAGTTAACCTCAGCGCACACTTGAGGTAAAACATTAGAACTAAAAAGCGATCAGCTGACAAAACGTACAGCCTGCGACGACTGTGGCGACACGACTGAAGCGCGATAAGCACACTGAATTCAAAATTTCAAAATTGAAATTCCTTTATCAAATTAACCAAAATTACTAAAGCATGATAGAAAAATGTTTGATAGTGTTAAAATCATAATTAAACTATTTTTACAGTGATTTATTTAACAAATCTTAATTTTAATATTTTTAGAAAGTTACATTTTAAGCCGTAACTTTTAAAAATTTTTAAATTTGTGTCTGAAAATTTTTTTTTAAGTTTGGAATAAAGTATAGAATCAAAAAATAAAAAAAAAATTGATTTTTTGAAATCTTTTCGGTATATAACCCCCTTAATAACTTCAAGTAATCAGCCCGCTGATAGTTGCTTAACGTTTTTTTTTTTTTTTAAATAATCGTAATATAAGCCTAAAATAAATATTTCTTTATTAGTAAAACTTTAATAAATAGTAATGAAGGAAATAAAATAACTTTAAAATTCTAAATAATTAATTTTTGATTGAAAAAAATTAATTATAAACAATAGTGCAATCAGTTTTGTGATACTCTGCGATATTCCGAAATAATATCTAAAAAGTAATATTTTTAGTTTTTTCATGATCATTTAACTTACCAGTTGAAAATTTCCATATGGAAATCCATAAGGAAATCAGACGGAAACCTGCGTGGATTCCGTCTGAAATCACCCTGAATTTTCGATGTGGGAATTCACGTGGATTTCCACATGATTTTTTTTAGTAGGGTGTACTTACCACTGTGGTCATACCATAATGCTTTGCCCTCATAAATAAATGCTGTTACCCTGTTCTGCTGGACCTGACAGCTACCTGAAAAATTAACATAATAACAAAGAATCAGGTACTTATATTAGGAAAATAATTTTTTTTAAAAGGTTACATTTAAAAATTTAATACTTATCTGATACTGAATTTCTTCATTGAAAGAACCTCAACTTCTTCGTTGTAATTATTATAATTATTTAAAGCTTTACTAATTTCTTGATTTGTGAATATTTATTGAAGTTGATGAAGTAGCCGCATACATGACTGCAAGACTACTACAAAACTGAACAACTACAGCATACAGCGTGCCAACTTTATCAATGGTCTTCGGTGCGATCGAAACGCCACCATGAACTATCAGCTGTTGAGTTTAGTATACTAACTAGAATCACGCATGTGACTATTTCACAACATTCAATAAATATTAAATAAATGTATATTTTTGAATTGTAAGACGATAAATATAACAAAAGATTATTGGACACAACTTGGCCTGCTTCTTATTTTTAATGAAGAAATTCAGCGTCAGATCAGTATTACATTTTTAAATATAACATATTAAAAAAAATTATTTTCATAATATAAGTACCTGATTCTTTATTTTTATGTTAATTTTACAGGTAGCTGTCAGGTCCAGCAGTACAGGGTAACAGCATTTATTTATGTAAGAGAGAAAAGCATTATCGTATGACCAGAGTGGTAAGTACAATAAAATGAGCGACAATTTTTAAGATTATTGTGGATTATATGTCCTTAAGAATTAAAAAATAAAATTTTAAAGCTAAAATATGTATGTCATAAGTGTATTATTTGTATACACTTTATTATTAAAGATGATAAACATATTTTGTATAAAAAGTACAAATATTTTATGAGAAGTTATGTAAATTAATGTTATTTTTAGAAATTACGTCGATTTTCATACAAAGCTTGTAAATATTTGTCTATAGAATTTAAATTTTGATCTTATAAAGTATAAGCGTGTTAATTATAATATATTTTAATATTATGTAGGTAGTGGAGGCACATTAGAGGTGCAGAAATGGAATTTGACTGTAACGAGAGTCAAATTCATGATCAGTCGAGAACATGGACGAAGCGGACGTATTTCAAGATCAAGACAGCGTTAGGCCCTGTGGCTGCACATATTATCTCTTTATGTGTCAGCGATGAGTTTCTGTGAGTTTCAGGGGAATCCATAACCGGAATGTCATGTGTTCTTCTTGTAAGATTAAATATATATTTTTTTTTTTTTTTTGTAGAGGGAGGAAATCTTTAATAGGCCGTCAGGGGGCCGGCCCCCTGGTATGTGGGAATCTCCGGCACGGAAGATGCCGGCCTACCCACTAAAACCTCACCCCCTTGATGCATGCCCGCCGACTGCGCCCCGCAGTTAAAACTGCAGACCA
>JAWWML010034699.1:0-11114 GCA_035047165.1 Ormyrus rosae
TAATCTATTATTGTTAGCGAGACAGAATTGGGGATTCACCGATCCGAAGTTTCGGAAGACTAAACAATTTCGCTAAATAGAAACTTGAACGCCTGTCTGTGCATGTGCAACGATTATGAGAGCGAGATTCGGAAAAAATATTATGCGAGTGCATTCGCAAATAAACATCAGACGAAATTTGAACGGCCGGCACACGACCTAGTAGAGATAAGGTGTGCGCGCAAGGCTAAGGACATAGCGCCGGTCCCTCACCTCTCCGCCAAAAACAAGTCAAGACGCTTCATCTTAAAACAATCATTATTCCATTAGCAAATGTATCTGAACCAATGGAAAGGAAGCCTAACAACCATCCATCCAATAACTTAGTTTTAAAAATAGTGAGATTCACAATTAATATTATTTCATTTGAACATAAAAATATTTAAGTAAAAAGCCTAAAAATTTATCTTTTATAAAATAATTCAACTTAAATGTAAGAAAGTCAAATAATGTTATCCTTTAACAAATGTTTTTAAAAAAACGATAAACAATATCAGAAAATAATATTATCAGTGCAAGAAATTTGCACTCTCCCGCAAAAAGTGCTCTCATCACTCCGCCAAAAAGTCCGGGCAGATAAAAAAAAATCAGGAGTATCACTCCGCAAAAAAAGTAGGCCCAAAAAAATCTGGGGGATAAAGTATCATCAACAAAAAGCTTGGGAAAGTTCTAGGACAGTGTCCCAGAACCCTCCCAGCTTACCTACTCCCAACTCATAAAACAGCTACGCACTTTATATTTCTTCATCTAAACGGAGCCGCCTTTCTTCTCGGCTGTATTCTAACGTCTTCCTCCTTTCTTCCTCCCTTTGCCGTGAAATCCCACCAGATCGGCCGGATGCTCGACAAATATATGTAGAAGAACAAACCCATTTTAAGTCAGACCCGGCCGCTGTGCGCCTCTTTATTACACGCGCGAGATACTGCTTTACATATTTATGAAAAATATTAATTCGTGCGCTTAAGAATACGACTTTCGATGCAAAATAGAAACGATCGCATTTGCATGGGTCGAGCTTAAAGAGAAATTGTGAGAAAGCTTCGGGAGATTAGGCGAGTACTTACGAAAGACCGATGTCGCGAGCGAGCTTGATTAAAAAAAAGAAAGGGAGTTGTATAGGGAATCGATATTCACTGTTGCAAAATCGATTTCGGCGTTTTTGAATTTACAATTTTATTCATGAAGCGTATGGAATTTCATTATTTTCTACATTAATAATTTGGAAATTGAGAAGATTAATAAGTCGACGTTATTTGTTATTACCGTTTTATTGGTTTAAAAATGCAGCTATCTTCTGACGAATTCTTAAAGAAAATTAGTATTCGACTTTCAACTCAAATCATATATTTATTCACTTTTAAGATAATTAAATTACTACTTTTGAATGCGCTTCATTAAGAACATTTATAATGACAAATAACAATTTTTCAAAATAAACATTGAATTGAAAAATAAATATTCTCACGAAACTGGCGCATAAATGAGCATTTAGCAGCAAAAGTGAATCTAGCGCACAAAATATCTACGTCCAGACTCGTGAAACATCCCGAATTACGCTCTCAACAGGTGAAACAAGGTTTGTGAAAGCGCCGTCACAGGTGCCTCGAGCCTGAAATCGACTCACGACACGACACTCTCGAGGCGCGAACGAGCGGGAATCAACGATTAAAAATCGACGGTTGCCCTCATAAAAATACCATTGAGTCACCGGCAATATAACGGCCGCATACCGGCCGAAACACAGCACTGCCCCGTCGCACATTTTGCGCTTGATAATGGCCCGGCAAACGGGTCGAGGGTAGTTACGACTCTCGCGGTCTGGACCGGGTTCCGCTTCATACGAGAATAACGTACGTAGACACACCCACACACACACATGTCAGCGAGCAACAAGGTGCGAGCTCGACGAAGCTCGCGCGAAAAAAAGAACAACGGAGGAAGGGAGGGAGAGGTGTGGCGGAGGAAATTCACGCGGCCAGCTAGATAATTATGCCACTGGCGAGGAACCCCTTTTCTTCTGTCCGGGAACGAGATATTTCCATTTGCGCTACGCGCCTCGTTGATTTATGTCATTTTCTTGACTAATGTGCATGATAAATATCTTTTAAGCTAAAATGAAAGTCTTTTGTGGTTTTTTTGCATTCTTTTGTAACGAATAGAGTAGTTTTTACAACTTGGAAATAACTTTGCAATTTTTCGAGATAATTAAGAATTTTTTAATTAAAGGGCCTCTATTTTCAGTACGAATTATAATATAGTATTTTGTGAACTCCTTTAATTTCTCTCTTTATTGTAGTAAAAAAATTTTCTCTCAAATAATCTGATTTAATATTCTACATAGAGTATTTTTTGAAAACATAAATATTTGTTGTATTTAATAAATTCATACATATTTAAAAAGGATTTAAAAAGGAAATTCTATATTTTTCCTTTTAATAAATCTTTAACACGAATAAATTTGTTTTGTAGAATTAAGTTAATTAATAAACCGATGCCTTAAAAAATAATAAAGAAAACCATTTAAAATTAACCTAGGTGAATCCTTGTCTTGTCTAAAAGTATCTGCTTAAATTATGTTCTTATGCCATGATAATTCAAGGAGACAAGATAAGTGTAGTAACTGTCGCTCTTTTTCTCCTTAGCGTGATTAACTAACCTACATTTTGGGCTCGTCGTGAGACGACTAAACAAATTTTTTGTATACAAGAAACCCCGTACAAAATTATTCTGTACTTTATTACAACTTCAAATACTAACTAACATTGCAAGCTTTTTGTAATCACATACACAATGAACTACGATTAAGTAAAAACAATCCCTTCCCTAATAGAATTTTATATCTAAGTGAAAGGCGTCGAGGAGAGAAAGACAAGTAGATGATTATATAGATGACAGCGAGGGAATGATAAAATAAGGAAAGCTTGAGGGGCGGAAGGAGGTCATGAATAGATGGAAACAGGCACAAACGCTGAGAGCGGGTTAGACGAAGATATAGCAGTCTAGTGAGATTTGCGAAAGAGGGAGGACGAAAGAGACAGAGCGAGGGGTGGACGAGGTGGCGATGGTGGCGAAGGCAGGACCGAACTGGCGGAACGCCGAATAATTAAACCGGCTAATGTTCGTGCATTACGGCAAACGATGACGCCGTCGACGCCTGGGGTACCCCTGAAATTTGCCTGCAGTAAACCCTGACGTTTTCTACTCTCCCCCGCCTCTATCTCTCTCTCTCTCTCTCTCTCTCTGTCTCTCTCCCACGCTATCACTTGCCTCTCCCCTCCCGCAGCTGCGCGCAGTCGTCGGAGAAAACACTCGTTTGCATTCCTTTTGAAATCGACCGCATTAAGGGTCTGGAAAATCTGTCTCTCTCCGTCTCGCTTGCTCTTCTCTCTTCTCTCTTTCTCTTTACCTCTTTTGCCAATCGCGTATTAAGTTACGGAGCTGAGACATTGCGCAATTCGTCGGATGCGCAAAGGGAATTGAAAATTTCCAACCAAGTTCTCGCTTATTACCGATTATTCATCAGAGTTAATTGTGGGCTTTTAAGAAATTTTCAAATGCTCTATTTGTTTGCTGAATTCGTTTAACTGTGAAAGCTTGCAAAATAATTTCTGCTTCTAATTTAAATAGAAAAATAGGTAACAACTTGAATGTCGACTATTAATGATAACACTTCAGCATTATATTGCCAAGAAGCTATAATTTCAAGAATAATTTTCCTTTTATTCAGTATTAGATTCAATAAGATAACTAACAAAATATAGTATCCTCGAAATTGCATTCTCATTCAATCAAGGAAAAACGAGTTACAGGTAGCTGATATAAATTGTCTTTTTGCGGAAATATCGAAGCAAAGCCTCCGTCAGAAAAGTTGGAACTATCCAGCCTTGAGACATGACCATATAGAGGGTAACCACTTGGAAGTAATAGAAATCTAGGTTTTCAAAAGCCATCGCAAAGGGAGTTAAGTTGTTTTCCAGATAATGCGAAAACTTTGAGCGCTTAGGAAAAAAGTATTTTGGTTTTGTCATGATCCTTCCGATCGATGGATATTGAACGGAGAAAACAGATAGCTGGTGATAGGCAATCTGAGAGACTACATTGAAAACATTTCCAATAAGAAAAATATATACGTATATGTATTCACGAGTATAGGTAAGTAAATCACTGTAGATGCAATTCTTGCAGCGAGAAAGAATTCCAAAAATTTAAAAGAACAATAAAATTTCCAGTAACATTATTTTTATAAAAACAAAAAAAAAAGAAACAGTCTACTGTATGCTAATTTCTTTAGAGTAATACAACGGAAATTGAAAAACTTGAGCAAATGAATCAAAAGATTTTATCAAGTAAAAATATCAACATTTTACAATTTAAAAAAGTTAGTTGAACAATCTTCATCTACTCCGAAGCTTCAATTTTAAAAATGTCGTTGAATTAAAGCAATTGTCATTACCATCTTTCTCGAGCGGCTGCTTATCCTTTCAAGTAACATCCACGAAGCTCGCATATGCGAGGCATGCCCAGACAGAGGTAGAAACGAAAACCAGGACAAATTGCTTTCACAGAATTTCGCGAATGAACGTCTCTTACGCGCGACATAACGTGCGCCGAGAGTTAAGCGTTCCTTCGGGAACGTTGACGATTAAGAATGAAGAGAGAGAGAGAAGGAGGGAAAGAGGATAACATTGCGCCGCGAACTTTTCCACCTCTATCCAAAAGGAGTCCTTGGCATCGAGGAGCGAGGTATCTTGAGCTCTCGAGAAAGAGAAGTCAGGGAAAAAACGCATTACCGCTAAATCGTTTTCCTCGCGTTTTTTTGCTTCCCTCATTCCTACGCGGGCCACGACTGCAGATGCATGCCTAAGAATTGCGATCGCGTCTTAATCGAGGCCGTACGTCACACTGTTTTTATTTATGAAAGCGAGCGACGACTTACGAAAGGGGGAAAGGTTATTAAAAGCGGAAGATTGTTCCGAGAGATAAGTTTGGGTTGTTGATTTATTCGTGATTTTACTTCCGAAAGTAAAAATATACAAATCTTTAGATTAATTCTTTAAATAATAAATTTTTGTGTAAATAATTTTTCACTCGAGTTTTAAAAGCAGTTATAATTAAATTTTATGGATATTACTTGAACATATTTTTTAGTGTAAATACTCTTAATAAAAGTAAATAGTGTATAAAAACAGAAAGTATATCAAATTTTGGTATTAATTAAAAAGAATTTTAATGAAAAATATTTAAAGAGTTTTGTGCATCAAAAGGACTAGTAATAAATCTTTTCCGAGATAATTATTCATATTTCGTCCAGCAATCAAATTTGATATTACCTTTACGACCGCGTAGTGACAAGAATTTTGTTAAGTAAACATAAGTAACAAGCTAATAATCGCGGATTAGATTATGAATTTCATCCAAAGAGAGCCCGTGTCGTAATGTACGTTAGGTCAAAGCATACAACGAAATGTGTAGGCCAGAGAGTCGGTATTACCCCGAACAATATCTCAAGACATTAATCCAAGACGAGGGTTACATATTGCTAGTCGAGACTGGTACTGTCGCGCCGGCAACGCTCGTGCACACGGCGCACCTTCATTTCCCATTCAATTACCGTCGCTCGTTTACGCGGAGGTGACTGGGTAGGCAGGGCCCCGAGAAGACCGTATTCTCGCGACATCCACGCGGTCAGTTCATTTCGCGTAATTCAATGGTGGCTCCGCTATCGCCCCTGAATTTCAGCCCAGACGAAGGGAGACGAATCGGGTGAACTGGCTTTTTATCGTGTCTTAAAACCGACTGATCCGATGAATTATTTATTTGTTTCTTCTCGTAAAATGAGATGATTATGAAAGTTTTAATAAGAAAAGAAATTGGTTTAAAGTCTGAAATATTGATGCAGCGTTAAAGCAAGTTTATCGCGGTTATAATCAGTTTTGATGTAATCCAATTTTTAGATTTATCATTTAATTAATTTTCTAGATAAGAATTAACTCTATTATCTAAAACCTATTATTAAATTATTATCTGCTTTTTTTAATACTACTTTTATTAATTTGATCGCACAATAATACTTCGATTATTACGCAATATACTTCTAGCAAAGCGCTTTCTTAATAACTGCATTCGAAACGAGAATCTTCCAAGGAAGAGAAAGAAGTCAAATTCGCAAAATTGAAGAGATCATATCTCTGTACCTTTCTCGATCCTGAAACGCCCCGGGCGACTGCTCCTACCGCTGCAGCCCGTTTTTCAGTATGGGTGGGAGGAAAGGCGACATCCCGTTGCCGGAAGTGCATAGGAATCAAATATAGAATACGATACTTCGCCGACGTTCCATTGCCAATTTCCGTACGGAGAAATCGACGTTATGCCGAGGCACAAAAAGAAGACAATGGAGGAATGAAAAAAGTAAGCACGTCCGCACTCGATGCAATTGCACGGTTATACCCTTAGCTTCAATGGAAAAATTATCTTCGCGCGATTTCCTAGTTGTTTAGTGGCGACTATTCTACTTCTCTATTATCGTGAGCTCGCAATATTTTCGAATTCCAGTTCAAAATTTTTTTTTTTTACTTTCTCATAGAGAAAGCTTTGGACCGGTGAAATTTTTCGAATCTCATATTTTGACGTAGAAGCACATTTTTAGGTTCAGAGAGTTCAAAAAAGTAGTTTTTGAAAAATGTCTGGATGTATGTAAGTATGTACGTATGTACGTACGTATGTAGCTCCCCCTTAACTACTTTTAAACGATGCCATGGATTCGCTTCAAATTTCGCGCACGAGTTTCATTTCATTTTTGTGAGGAGGCTTGAAAATTTTAAGCACTTCTATAGATTAGTTTTTGTTTTATCGTCAATTTTCGATTTTTGAAAAATTTTAGTGATAGGATTGAGATATTTGAATCGAATGAAGGCCATTTTAAAGAGCATAGAAGTACCTATGATTGCAGAGAAAATAAATGACTTTAGTTTTTATGGTTCTTTTGTTTTTAACAAAAATTTGTTTTTTTTTTTTTAAAGATTATAACTCATAAATTAAATTATCACTTACTCTGAAAAAATGTTGATAATTAACAATATATCGAATTATAATCTATACAAATTTCAAGCGATTTTGTCAATTAATTTTTGAGAAAAAAGCTGAAAACTGGAAAAAATGAGATTTCTACGTCCAACGATTACGGAAGTAAAAAGCCTTCAATTGACTTGAAATTTTGAGAAAAGGTAGATCTTTTGTATGTATACAGCTGTATAGCTTTTCTGCTTATAAAACTTATTAGTTCAAAAGATATTCAGGTTCTATTTATTTTTTTTTTCAATTTTTTGAATATCTGTATCTTATTAAATAATCGGTCTTTTTGAATGATCGACCACTTATTTTTTTTTGTGTTTAACTAAATTTTTACAATTAAAAAAAAATTTTTAAATTCATCTACTAGTGTTTGTTTTCTATCGATTTTAAATTATATATGATATTGCTTTATATATATATATATATTACAGTCATATTATTATTATTATTATTTTATTATGACTATTTTATATTATAATTTAATTTTAATTAATAATTTTAATATGTTTTTTTTATTTAATTAAGATTTTTATCTTACTTAGGAAACTTTGGAAGAACCTATCATGGTTATGCCATATAATGTAGTGAAAAACTCATAGTCTTATGAACGAACTAAAAAATTGTAGTACTTGGAAATTAATTGATGAATCATATAATACTGCCTAATTTAACATGACACGTAAGACGTAGTATTAAATTCGTTGATAAATTTTAACTTAAATTTCACCTTTTAATAGATAAGATAATAGTAATTATTTCACAACATTCCATTTACAATATAAATTAATTGTTTCATTGTTTTTATGTTCTCTATGAAAAAGTATTGTGCCAAAATCGGTTGGCAGCGTTATTTTTATTCATGTTATCATCGTAAGCCTTAAGTTAGTTATTGACAACTGTTTTGCACATACAAGTTAAAAGATAGCGTGACTCATTGCGATAATAACGGTTTTATCTATGTATTTGATTTTTAATCAAATGACATGCAGTATTCTTCAGGTTGATTCATTGACAAGGTATTGTTGAATTTTTAAGATTATATATAAAATTTTCGTCCAACGAAGACTAAAGTTATAAAAATTTACCGGTTATAATTCAATTTGATTAGATTAAACTAAGTATTATCTACTGACGCTGAGCGGTTTGCCCTTGTTGACGAGGTCGTGGCTTTAGAGGAGCTGGAGTAGGTAATAAGATATGAAGTCTAGGCTCGAGAATCTTTGTAAAATTATATTTCTTTCGCCTCGTTCTCGAGATTACAAGTGTAGTATTCCTTTCGCCTGCTAAAGATGCACAACATTCAGAGTGGGAAAAAACAGTGGCGCCCTCCATCACCTACTCTCTCAGTCGCGGCGCCATACTCTTCATATTCTTTCGTTGTGCGCAAGAGAGAACACGTTCAGAGGTTAGGTTGTTAATTAAAATTGTAATAGAAGTTAAAAGAATTTTGAAAAAATGGGAAAAAGAAAATTAGACGGTAAGATTGCTAAATTAGAACGGAAAATTAGAAGAAGTCAAGAGAAAATGGCAAAATTGAGAGATGAACCGAAAAACGGAATAGAGGAGTTGGAAGAGTCCAACAACGAATCTGAGGTTTTGGAAACCAATGATGCCAAGGAGGATGGCGTGGAGACTATTGGAGACGAAGGATCTATAATCGAAGGTAAAGTGAAAAGTGTATTTCGCTCGTTTCTTTGATCGAAACAAAGTGACGAAATATCACCGGTACTCCTTCACAATTCTCTCGATAGAGGCAGACTACACACACGCTCGCATGACGTGGCTGTGTACGTACAAAAACATGTGAAGGCCGGCTGAGTTAAGACAAAGGCACAGTCGTCAGAAAAGTTCGTTACAAAGAACACAAAATTACAAACGCTCGCATGACGTTTATTCATTTTTCAATATTAAAAAATATTTATAACGCTCGCATGACGTTATTCATTCTTTATTAATAAAGAATATTAATGAAAATAATTTCTTTTTAACAGAAATTGACAAGCAAAAAGATGAGACCTCAAAAAATGATAAAGAGAAAACAGATAACAAAGAAAATAAAGAAAAAGAGGAAGAAAAAGAAATACCTCTCGACGAGCTGTCTTTGGTCAAGACCCTCTCACATCAAAAGCCAAACAAATAAAATTACATTCTTCTTTTCATAACCGATGGCTTCACTGGTTTAAAAAAGGCATGCAAAAAGAGGAGAGAGAGGAATTCTCTAAGAAATATAACTGTCCCATTGGGCTCGAAGTACCGAAACTAAACCCAGAAATTTCAATAAAAATGGCCAAGCACTCAAAAGCAAGGGATGTCTATATGTGCAAAAGACAAGAGCAAGCTGGTCTAGCGTTGACAGCCATAGGAACGGCTATGAATGACCTAATTGAAGAAAAAGAAAGTTTAGACAGAGCAGGTTTTATGGAAAAACTTTACGATGCTGGCAAATTAATTGCAGACATGATGTTCAGTCAAACAAAATCACGAATACAATTCATTGTAGCGGGTTTAGATAAAGAAACAAGAGACATTCTTGAAGACACAGAGCCAACAGAATTCCTGTTCGGCAAGAACTTATCAGAAAAAATAAAAGACGCTAGAAACATTGATAAAGTCGCCGACTTCATTAAAAAACCAGGCTTGAAAACGCGATTACCGCTAGTGCCTAAACCTTTAAACTACAACAGCCTGCAGGGACAGAGGCCAGTACCCTATCAGGCAGGCTCTTCTTCAGGCCAAAATCGAAGCCGCATTCAATTCAAGAAGAATTGGAATCAGAGAAATCAGGCTCAAGGGAATTATCAAGGCTCCTTCCAAGCGAGGCCCAAACCTCAATTCAACAAAAACAAATAAATGTAGGTATACGAGCAGGCAGACTAAGTCTTTTTATAAATAATTGGCAAAAAATTACAGCCGACAAATTTGTTCTAAACTGTATTAAAGGGTATAAGACAAATTTTATTCAAAAAGTTTGGCAAGAGAAAGAGCCTAATATTAAAGTAGAATCCCTACTAGAACAAAATAAATACGAGGAGGCAATTAGAGTCTTGTTAGATAAAGGAGCAATTAAAAAATGCAAACCGACTAAAGGTCAATTTTTGTCGTCTTACTTCTTAAGACTAAAACCAGATGGTACCCACAGATTTATCTTAAATCTTAAACCACTAAACAATTTCATTAACGCGACACACTTCAAATTAGAAGACCTTAGAACGGCAGAAAAACTAATGTTTCAAGACTGCTTTATGGGTAAAATCGACCTTCAGGACGCATACTATTTAGTACCCATCAGCAACAAAAGTAAAAAATATTTAAGATTTAAATTCAAAGAGCAACTGTACGAATTCAATTGCTTACCATTCGGTCTAAATGTAAGTCCATTTATTTTCACTAAAATTTTAAAACCGGTGGTAAATTACTTAAGAGCTCGTAACTTTACATCGGTCATTTATTTAGACGATCTATTATGTATAGAGAATGATTTCAAAAGCTGTAAAGATAATGTGCAAGCTACTGTTTGGTTGTTAGAATTTCTGGGATTTCTAGTTAATAAAGAGAAAAGTAATCTAATTCCATCTAAAACTTGTAAATACTTAGGCTTCATTCTAAATTCAAAAAATTTAACTATCAGACTAACAGAAGAAAAAAGAAAGAATTTATTAAGCTTAATAAATAAATTTTCTTTAAAAACTCATTGTCAAATTGAAGAATTTGCCCAAATAATAGGAAAATTAATTTCGACATGTCCTGCTATGGATTATGGGCTTTTATACACGCGAGTATTGGAAAGAGAAAAACTATTTCAACTAACAAAAAATAATTTTGATTATTCAAAAAAGATGAATATATCTAACCTAGTAAAACAAGAACTAAATTGGTGGCAAAATAATTTACTATCAGGAAAACACAATTTACGATCAGGTAATTTTGACTTACAAGGAGAGTATATGACATCCGGGTGACAGATTTCACCCAAACTGACACATATGTCTCTCCTTAGCCTAGCG
>JAWWML010034700.1:0-11112 GCA_035047165.1 Ormyrus rosae
AGAAGAACCGAAATTCTAAGAAAAAGAGGACAAACCAGGAAGAAATTCCCGGCCCAAGTACACCAAGAATATCCTCGGAAGGGAATACGCTGGAAAGGGAAACTGATGCGCCCTGGCAAGACGTGGTTACGAGGAAAGCAAAAAAAGGAGGCAGAAAGGGTCAGTAGAGGTAGTTCTGGTGCCAAAAACTAACAGGGGGCGAAAAACCAGAAGAGGTTACGGGAGCAACCGGCTCGACCGGATGCACTTGTTATAAAAGCCTTAGAGGGGAACACGTACGTCGACATTCTGAAAAAAATAGATAGATAGATTCGGCCTAATTTCTAGCCTAGATTCTGCCTAATTTCTGCCTAATATCTAGCCTACATTTTACCTAATTTCTGGCCTAGATTCTGCCTAATTTCTAGCCTAGTTTCTGCCTATTTTTGGCCAGATTCTGCCTAATTTCTAACCTAGATTCTGCTTAATTTCTACCTAATTTCTAGCCAAATTCGGCCTAATTTGTAGCCTAGATTCTGCCTAATTTCTGCCTAATTTCTAGCCAAATTCTGCCTAATTTCTAGCCTAGATTCTGCTTAATTGCTGCCTAATATCTAGCCTAGATTCTACCTAATTTCTGGCCTAGATTCTGCCTAATTTCTAGCCTAGATTCTGATTAATTGCTGCCTAATATCTAGCGTAGATTCTACCTAATTTCTAGCCTAGATTCTGCCTAATTTCTGGCCTAGATTCTGCCTAATTTAATTTTTATATATATATATATATATATAGATCAACTTGAATTTTAGAACAATTATATATAGATAACTACTAGGGAAAAATGCTTTCTCTATGAGAAAATATAAATGAAAATAAAAGTCGGTTTTGATAACAAAAGGAGCATAAAACATGGAACTATTTTTTTATGAACGCTATTTTTGTACTCTTTAAAATTTCCTCCGTCCAAATCGAATATAATTATCCTTTGCATAAGAAAGCTTAAAAATAAATTTTACAAAACTCTAAAATTCGCTGTAAATAACCGCATTAGTAAAAAAAACAATAGCTTTTAAAAATAAAATGTGCGTGCTTGGCCGTGCGCGCGCGCGCACGTGTGTGTGTGTGCGTGTGTATAACTGTAACTTTACAGATTGAAAACCCGAAAAAACGCAATTTATGTGCACTTTGATCACGAATCTTTTATCAAAGGCAAAAGGCATAAGCACTAAAATTTTGAAAATAAGTTATATTTCTCAAAAACTGGTGTTTGTATTAAAAAAAAATGTATCTAACATGAAATTAAAAAAAAAGTTGAAAAATTCCACAAAAGTGATAGTTGGGCTAATTTTTACTAAAAAATGAGCAATTTTAAAGCCATGAGGGACACGGATTATCTAAGGGAGTCGCCTCAGGAGTCGAAAACGTATTTTGAATAATTTTTTTAGCCTAATTTAGTTAAAGCACGAATTTTCAACATTTTGTGAAAATCTGGATCACTGAGCGGCGGCGGCAAAGTCTTTTTATAATATAGAGAGATATCTGCATTTGTTGAATGATATTTACAGCTTTTAAATTTTTATTCGGTTCGTAGGGAATACCTCTTTAACATATACGACCAACCGCATTATGAAACCTTAAATAGTTGAAATATAAAATTAGCAAATATAGTCTATATTTCCTGCAGGGGCCCCCTTAAATCAAGGATTGATCATGGATATTGTGTCGGACCAAGTTTGCGCCACGATCGTGGCTTCCGACCCTCTAGAGGTTAAACATAAATCCTACCTTAGATAAGCCTATCTCGCATTTCGCGTAGTCTATGGCCTAAAGCTAGGGAGGGCAAATAAACTTGTGGCGAGCGCGTTACGTCATCGTCATATAGAAATTACGTCAAAGAGCATTATGAGTGCAGTGTCAATAAAAGGCAATGGTCAGTTCTTCTGCAAAAGTTGTCAGTATGGCATAAAATGATTTTTAAAAAGGAAGTGACAAGAAACTAGGAACTCGGAGATGTTATAGCCAGATTTTTCCTAACATTCAAGAATGATGTTTCAGATTTTCGATGAGTTTCCTTTCTGAAAAATAAAGCAGATGTGTTTGAAAACTTTGTTACCTTTGAGAGAGAAGTCAACAATAAGTTGGTAGATCAATCAAAGTGCTTCGCAGTGACAATAGGAGGGAATACGTGAACGAGAGGATGAAAGAGTATTTACAAAATTATGGCATCAGGTAACAGCTCACTGCACTGAATACCTCGGAGCAGAATGGGAAGACAGAATGCGACAATCGCATTATAGTAGAATGTGCTCGAACGATTCTGTGTTAAGCATCTACCTAGATGCTTGTGGGCGGAAGCTGTCAACACAGCGGTGTACATATTGAAGAAGGTATCAACATGTACGAAAGACAGCAGGGGCAAGACTTCATTTAAAATATGCGAACAGAAGGCCAGGTCTTAGTCACATGAGAGTCTTTGGCTCACCTGCCTATCAATATGAACCCAAGCAGCTTACCACAAAATTCGACTTCAGAGCTAAGAAAAAGATACTTGTAAAGTCACAGTGTCTAAACAATTCAAGAATAGAACAACCCGTTTCTTTACCGCTTAAACCAACATATTTTATCTTCAAAAATATTAGCTTCGTAGATTCAATAAGCCTACCTTATAAAAGAAAACCAGATTAAACATAATATAAAAATTATGAATAGGGTAAATGAACTACCTTATGCTAGATCATTATTTCCTATAAAATATATATTCTAATGAATACTCACGTTTTTCATATAATTTATTAAAGAGTATCCATGGTCCCATGTATTAGTTGAATCGCAGGAAAGTGATTTGATATCGATTTGTTGCGATGCATCTAGAACATGCAGAGCTCTGGCGAACAGATGTACAGCATCATACATTAAAGCTGTTTCTGTCTGCAAAAGTTCATAGTAACATTAAATTTCAAAAAGTTTATTTTTTAGAGATCATTATTTAACACAGATGAAATAGCACAACTTTCAAAGTGACAATAAATCTTAAGAATGATGTTGTTTCGTAGCTCTTTAAGAGCGTATGATTACAATTTACTTGCGATGAGTACAATTTCAACGGACACTCATATCTTCTTAATGCTTCTAACAATGTAAGATAATTTCGCTTTTTCTTTTCTGCAATATTAATTTTTCTTTCCTTTTTCAAAAGACCGAAGGTTACTAACCATAGACCTTATCTAGCTAAATTATAAAATTCCTAAACATAAATTGCTAGTTACTCTTTAACTGGCCTGTCTTATACAGGGAGTATAAACCCACTGAATCATGGATCTTGGTGTAATTGTAGTATGTTATTCCTTAGTCAAAAAAAGGAGAAAAGTGTCTCCGCGTGTATTTAAATGGTTCTTAGTTATAAAGTTACGATTTTTTTTAAATTCTAAGGGAAATCGGTGTTTATAAAAATTAAAATATCCCTTACGTATAAGAATCATAGTATTCACTATAGTACATACTATATTCATAATAATAGTAAAACTATAATAACATTATAATAAAAACTATAGTAAACGTATAATAATTTCGTACCACTATAAGAGGTTACTGTAATCCCATATTAAAGTTTTCAACTAAATAGTAAATTATATAATATAATATTTACCACAAGAATATAATCCAATACTATAATATTTAACTATACGTAACCTGTAGTGTTTACTACATGACTATAGTACCTTAATTAAGAATTATATTAAAAATTTTGGTCTATCGAACAACTTGTAACGGGAGGTCACTCCCACAAGCAAACTAGCCGAGCGGCTAATTCCTAGCGCCACCGCTAAACCGCTACCGGTTGGGCGCATAAGTACTGCGCGCCGCCAGAAGCTTGATACCCGGGTACATGGCGGAGTCCGACGGACCTAATGACTGTCAGAACGACACCTAACCCGAGACATTACTTATCTCAACCCACTCCCGATCTGCCACCAGTTCAAAGCTGATAGCGTGGTAAACCGGCCTACTGTGGCTACGTTTTCAGCTATACACAGCTACTTTATTTAACGGGCCTAATGTAGCACCGAACTTTTTGATCATTCCCGTTACCAACAGATCCCCAGCTTTCACTCCGCTCGAGGAACGAAAGCCTGATACCGATTACCCGCGATTATAATACCTAATTAAGGGGGTTATATACCCATTTACGAGTTTCTAGTTGACCTCACTAATTTCCCTTCTCAGAGGCTTAACTGAAGGAAACGTTATTTGTTTCGGCTCCGCAAATAAAGTATTATTATTTTTTAAATATTTAAAATCATTTACCCTACCACGCTTCGAGATAGCGAAAAATTCACTACATCATAAATGGCGCCCAACGTGGTTTTGCATAAATAGTAAAATCCTGTCGAAAATTTTGCATTCGTTTTCAAGTCGAATAGTTAGTGATATTAAATATAATATTTTAGTGTAGATAATAGTAAAATTTTAAAGCGGTTGGAAATCGTCAAGGCCAAGGTAGTTCGGCAGTTAAGTCACACGAGGAAACAGACATAGGGCTAACGCGTGCGACTTGTAAACAAATAAGCCAATCTGCCGAGTAAACAGCACACGCGCGAGACTCGGTGAGTGCGAGCGCACCGAACGAGGCGGCGGCGCCCGATGATCGAGCTTGGCGGAAGCGGCTAGAGGCGAGTCGTATAGCTGAGCTGATTGCAAATAATATTTCGAATGAGCAAAAATTGGATAGCTGAGCTGTCCGCGTGTAATAGTCGCAAGGTTTCACTTAGAAGTTCAATTAAAATAAATAGTGTTGGAAATTATGAAACTGGATAGAATACCGGAATAGTAAAATTTTAAATTCGATTTTCGTGTGTTAATGAAATTGAGATTTATCAGTATTTGTAGTTTCGCGATTGAAAACATTAAGTTGATTTGGCGAAAAAGATACAAATTAAATTCTAGTGAGTTAAATAATTTTGAATGCGAAACCGAGCGGTATACTTAAATAGAAAATTTTAAAACCTTGATTTCAAACAGAAAATTTAAAAAATTTTGATTACGAATAGGGAAATAAGTTGTTGATGATTATAACTGTTAGTTCGCGATTGTAAATATTTGTCTTGTGGGGAAAGTTTCAAATCGTGAATTCGGTATTAAAATTTAAGTCTAATAAATTCGAAACTCTCTCCCTAGGGGCTGTAAGACCTTGGCGTTGCCTCCGCGCTGGTCGAGGGCTAGCGCAGAGGTTGGTAGGGGAGCTTATCCTGGGCGGACAGGGACTTTGGACTCCCTTCCCCTCGGAATCAGGTCCCGTGCGAGAGCCTACCCCTGACTCCCCAAACCCCTATAAATGGACTCTTCGCTGTGGCGGGGGTCGGGTCATTTGTCCCGTAACGTCCGGAAACGGGACAGATAAAGGGGCAGAGCCACGATCTGGCCTCTGGGAGGCAGAGCCTTCCTGGATCAATCCCGCTAGGAATTAAAACAGGCGAGCCCCGTAAACCCAAGGAGACCAAGAAACAGCCCCCCTCAATTACGTCGTGTCAAGCGAACCGTGCCCAGGTGACTAGTTGGCCCCCGAGGGTAACTGTGGGTTATAAACGGTGCCTCGGGAAAACTTGGCGACATTCCCGAGTAACCAGCCTTACTCATACAAGCGGGGCTCTGCATGGGTAACCTTTTAGTTCCCTAGCTTCTCGTGGGAACAAAAATGAATCAAAAACAAAACCAAATTAAAAACCACCAAGACCTGGTGTAACTGGGAGGCATATGGAGGTCGACGGGGAACCCTCGGGGACCCAGTCGCCCCTAAACCCCCAGGAACCCAAAGATTCAACCCTGCCGAGACAGGAGGCGGCACCCTCAACCGCAACAGCCGAGGGAAGCGTTATCCCTGAAACGACAGGCAAGAACAAAAAGAGGATTCCCGGATGCGTCAGGAAGAGACTGTAGAGGGAAAAGAAACTGGAGGAAGCCACTGGTGGCTCCAGCGAATAGACACCAAAGAGACGGAAGGACTCAAATGACACACCTCCGTCACTGCGGCGGCTGTCAAAAGTACCCAAAAGGCGTTCTGAGCACACCCTGACCGGCGGTGCCCCTACACAAGGAGGATACGGGTTGGGAGGAGTCCTTACGGATGCCTAGAGGGCGAATCCACTCACGATAGTGGTAGCCAAGAAGGAGTACCCCGAGGAACGCCTGACCCAGGAAAACTTTCTGGAGTTTAGGGCGGCCTTCGGTAGGGCTCTGGATGGGCTGCCTCCTACGGAGTGGCAGAGAGTGGAGACTTCCTTCTGTAGGGTGGGAGGAGTGGAGCTGATCCAGCGTCCACTAAAGGCCACAGCATGGATCCCCCCCCCCCCGCCGAGGAGCCTCAGGTGGTCCTGAAGCGGCTGGAGGGCTTCAACCCCACCCTCAAGACCAATTCCTGGAGGGTCGTTAAGCCCCCGCAAAAGGAGGAAGGAGGAAGCACCACCAAGGGGGGATATCCACTGGTGGTGCAGATTTCGGAATCCCAAGCGAGGGCTCTAGTCACTCTAGGGGACAAGGCCTGGTACGACCACGGCCGGATTACCTTTAAGGTAACCGGCCGAGGGACGGAAGGGCCCTCTAAGGAATAAAGGAAGGAACGGGAGGCGCGACATAATGGCGATCTCCCGTCTCTCTTTCATCCAGATTAACTTGCACCGAAGTATAGACGCTTCTGCAATATTGCAAAGGAGTATAGCGGCGGTGCCCACAGGTATCTCACTGGCCCAAGAACCATGGACCATGGGGAACAATTAGGGGCCTCGGGGTTTTTGTTTATTACAGATACCCTGGACCTAGAAGACCAAGAGCTGCTATCCTGGTCAAAAACGTAGTCGCGGTACCACTACTTGACCTATGCACAGAGGATCTCATCGTGATCTCAATACAATGAAAGGGAAGCAAAAGGTTCGTAATCGGGTCTGCCTACCTTCCATTTGACAATCCAGAAAATCCAACGAAGGAATTTCGAGAACTGGTAGATTACTGCAACAAATACGACCTACCATTATTATTAGGATGTGACGCAAACTCACATCATACGATGTGGGGAAGCTCTGGCACCAATAAAAGGGGGGCGGACCTACTGGAATATCTAATCATAACCGATCTGGATATTCTCAACGTGGGAGGTACATCCACCTTCCGGAACGCAGTGAAAGGAGGTAATAGATATCACCGTCCGCTCAAATTCCGTTACGCAATCCATCAAGAACTGAAGGGTTCTTGAAGAAACATCGTTATCTGACTACGCTCAGATAGCATTCAACATAGATCTTGAAAATCTGGAGCAGCCAAAATGGTTCTATAACCCAAGGCACACAGATTGGAAAAGCTATGCTGAAATGCTGGAAGTGGAAATACGAGCCATACCCACAGACATATGGTATGTGGCGCCTTTAGAAACTTCAGCACGGATACTCAGTGAAAGCCTGGGAAAGGCTTTCAAGAGCAATTGTCCACCCAAGCGGACTAGAGAGAAAGAGGAAGTCCACTGGTGGAACAAGAACCTGGAGCAATTGAGGAGGAGAACTTTGAACCTCCTCAAAAGAACCAGAAAGACCAGTCAGAGTGAAGTATGGACCACATATAGACTGACTAGGGATAAATACAGAGATGCAGTTAGGAAAGCATGCAAAACATGCTGGGCTACTTTCTGCGAGGAAGTCAATAAAGGTTCTGGGGCGGCTAGGCTAGACAAAATCTTGTCTAAAAACCCAGAAGCCATCCAAGGAACTCTAAAACTGCCAAACGGCAAGTACAATACGGCAGACGAGGAAACATTGGCTTGTCTGATGGGAGCACACTTTTCAGATTTGAAAAGAAATGAGGAGGCATCCTAGATGCCCGATTATGCCGAAATGGGGGGTCGGACCACCTACCGGCAGTTAACGGCGAACAGGAAACTGGCCAACCTCATTGTGACACCGGAAAAGGTAAAATGAGCCATTGGCTCATTCGAACCCTACAAATCACCAGGGTCTGATGGCAAATACCCGGCCATGCTTTAGCAGGCTGAGGACATTATCATTGGACCACTGACAAAACTCGCAAGGGCGAGCATCACACTAAACCACGTACCCACCTGGTGGCAGGGCACGGGGATAGTATTTACACCGAAGGCAGGCAGATGCGGCTACACTTCCACCACGGATTTCAGGCCGATCAGCCTAACATCATTCATATTCAAGATAGTGAAAGAATGGTAGACAGATACATCCGTGACACTGTTTTGAGCAAAAACCAACTCTCTAAGGATCAACATGCCTACAGAGCTGGCAGATCTACAGAGACAGCACTTTATAGAGCTGTTTCATGTATCCAAGAACAGCTCCAGACCAAAGAATACGCAGTAGGCGTACTATAGGACATAGAAGGAGCCTTCAACAACACATCAAGGGAGGTGATCCAAAACGCGTTAAGCACGTTTGGAGTGCCCCCAACGATCAAGATGTGGGTAAACCACATGCTTGGAAACAGGCTGGTAACAACCACCAAAGGAATATGCACTCTAATAGGTAAGGTGGACGCGGGTTGCCCACAAGGAGGCACCCTATCGCCACTTATCTGGTGCATGGTGGTAGATGAAATGCTCAGAAACTGAGCAGCAAACGGGGCGAAAGTCATAGGATACACAGATGACATTATGATCATTACGCGCGGACCTTTTCTCGACCCCCTGTGGGATCTAATACAGAGATCATTAAACCAAGTAGACTCCTGGTGCAGAAAAACGGGCCTGGCAGTAAATCCTGCCAAAACCGAGGCCATTGTCTTCACCAGGAGATACAAATGGAACCAAACCTGTTAACTCGCAATGAGTGGACAGAAAATCACACTTAAGCAAAGGGTCAAGTACCTTGGAGTTATTCTGGATAGGAAAATGCAATGGGACAAACATTTAGAATATGTTAAAGAAAAAAACACAGCTCGACTCTGGCAAACTAGAAGAGCCATTATTCGGAGCTGGGGGCTAAAACCAGAAACCATGAGATGGATCTTTGAGGCGGTTCTTAAACCCAGACTTACCTACGGGGCATTGGTCTGGTAGGGAAAGACTACCCAGGCCACCTCTAGGCAAACGCTGGAAAAACTGAGGGGACTCATACTGAGAAGCATAACAGGCGCGGGTAGGTCCACACCTACCGCGGCGCTGGGGCTGATAACAGGTATTGAGCCCCTCCATATCACTCCGAAGGTCGAGGCTGCGAAAGCCCTTCACAGGGTCAAAAACGTCGGGGAAGGGGCAAAGGGCGGACACCCTCTGAAACCGCCCAAGGAATTAGAGGGAAAGTTCGCCCTGGCAGTAAATCCAGACTACATGTCCACTCGCCACGTCTTCGATAAGAAATATAAATTCAGCCTGACTCAAAAAGAGGACTGGGAAACGGGCCAAGCCATTCTACTCAGCAACAAAGACCTCTGGTTCACAGACGGTTCGATAAACAAGGGAAAGGCCGGCACGGGAATCTATAGCAGGAAGAGGGGAAAAGGAAAAACAATCCCTCTAGCCCGCTATACAAACATTTTCCAAGCGGAGCTAGTGGGAATCATCCACTGTGCATACCAAATACTGGAAAACGAATCTGAACAGAAGATAAATATCTGCTGTGACAGCAGAAGCGTCCTCCAGGCGCTAAGCAGACCAACCACCAGATCAAAGCTCGTCTAGGAAGGTCACAACATCCTAAATAGATTGGCGGAGAACGCAAGAGCCATACTGCACTCGATACCTAGCCACAGTGGCATCAAAGGAAACCTAATCGCAGATGACCTTGCAAAAATAGGCTCAAGAATGAACCTAATCGGCCCAGAAGCAGCGGTCCCAATTAGCAAGAAATTCATAAGGGAAACCCTGACTGAATGGGCTGAAGAGGAACTGGCGAGACTATTTAGATTCTTTTTTTTCAAATCAATACATGTGATTTTTGGGGGGAGCACTGAATACGGATCTGTTATTAGACTTTCGAAAGTGCGAAAATCATTAGTCGCCATTTTGAGTCAGCCATCTTGAATATGGAATGTAAGATTCGTCATCAGCGCTAACAAAAACTTCTGTACATGAAGGAAAAATGTGTGCAAGGGAAGGATTATTTTTAATAATTTATGCTTAAAAATTATAATTGAATTCCCGTGAATGAAATCCGAGTTTGCAACCTTTTTTTGACAAGTGCGAAATAAAAAAAAAATTTTTAAATCAATCTGATTAATAGACGCATAGAATGAATTATCATTTAAAGTCGAAATTATGGAAATTGTTGTTTTTGAATATCTGATCTCGATGGCACACTTCATACATACAGAATAAAAATCTTATTTATAATATGTATTCTAAATGCATTCATTAAGAAAAGAAAAAAGAAAAATAAGATTACTGATTGTTGAATAAAATACATTTTTTTAAAAAAAGTACTAAAAAAACTAGTAAAATGACACTAAAAGAAAAGTCACTGCTCAAAAATATGGAAAAACAACATTGTATTTTTTATTGACATTTATTTGGGAAGGTTCAAAGAAGTTTCATTCATTTTGGTTACGGCAGAAAAAAGCCATAAGGGGTCGAATTTAGCTATTTTCCAAAAGATGAGTATCTTTTACTTTAAATATCTCAGCTTCTATTGCATCAAAATGCAGTCGTAAAAAAAATTAAGGTTTTTTCAAGACGTAGAACATGAAACCGGTTAGGAATTGAAATCTCAAACTTTTGATATCGATTTGGCTGTCTAAATAATGTTAAAATATTACAGAAAATGGGCAACATGTTTCTTGTGACACAAGGTGTGGTTAATTTTTTTTCAGTTCGCTAAATTTTTTTCTGCAAAGTAGATGAAAAAATAAAGAAAATAAGAGGTCACACGCTCCAATCGATTGAGAAGGACGCTCTATAGAATTTTTTGAAAATTGCCGAAAAAACGACTTTTACGACTTTGAAAAATTCTCCTGCGCAATCTAGTACATATTCGACGCCTCCTATGCATATAATTCTATCTCAAATTAGCATTCAATATGATTCTAACTCAAAACCGCGTAGAATAAAATTTTAATTCAACACATTGAGCAAGATGATTCTAATTTAAAAGCGCATGCAATATAATTCTTACTCAAACTTATATGTTAGAT